>CM032230.1:133400000-133565000 GCA_019009955.1 Riptortus pedestris
AAGAATTACTGAAATATATCTGAATGAAACATATTAATTTTATTGAAAACTATTTACTGTAACTAGTTCAATAATTTATATTGAATCAGATTAATTTTTATCTCAATCATTCAAATTTTAGTAATCCAAGAACTAAAGGCGTGGAGGGAGCCACGCGATGAACGGAACGTATTTGCATGTGTCTCATATAATAAACGTCTCTTTAAACAATATTTGGTACTTAAGCTTTGAATAAAGTTGTTTATTATATAACAGAGTATTGTTTATGTGACAAGAGTAGGAGTGGGAGTTTGCTGAAGGCCGAAAACTAAAAAATGCAAATATCTCGGTTAATATTCAACGTGGAAACAAATGTGCATACCAATATTTATAGTTCATTTAATTTTCAATAAGATTGGTTCTATACAATTTTTCAATCCGACGTGTAATAACGGAAATAATTCGAAATTTTGAAGTTCCTTCCCTCTAATCCTCTCCCTCTTTCTCAAGAGGTTTGAGATTTAGGGAATTGTTCTCTTCCAGTGTTTCTCCAGCGAACCTAAATGTAGACTTTCTAATGTAAGAGTGTATGTTTTATAACGAATCTCATAGAAAATCAAATTTTAAAATTATTTTATATCGGTGATTTTTGTCAATTTGGCGTTTCCTGAAGGCGTAAATCACCAAAAACTGCTGTAAACCATTATTTTTCAGAGTCAACTTATTAATTATCTTGAGAAAGAAGCAGTGATATTAGACATGAAGGTATTTGATTAATATGAAAGGACCATGTTTAAGTCATTTCCAAGGATGGTGCGATGCACATTTGAAGACATTTTTGTATAAACCGTACAATCTCAATAACTGATTTCCATTCAGGATAACCTGCACCAACAGACTAGATGATCTTGATAACCAGTATCTCTAAAATTCCGAACTCGCAATGTGAAAGCATATGACGGAGAAGTAGCTGACAGCTGTGCAGCGATTGATAGTGAGCCTAAACTCCCTTTGAGCAGCTGACATACTTGTCGGTGAGGCTGACAAACTGTCACTCCCTCCGTGAAATGCAATTACCGCCACTGCAGCCCTTCCCTCCTCAAGAATAAACCAACACAAAACAAAGATAAATAATAATTAGGACTTTCCCAACACCTGACATCAACTTATAATGATAGTATTAGAATATTATGACCATAATTATTAATATTATATCTAATAAGGTTGTAAAGTGATATCTTCGTCGGTAAACGGACTTTAGTTTTCTAGAGGAATATGGAACTAATAGTTGAGAGTGATTTACTACAAATTAATTAAGATATATTAACAAAAATTATAAGAAATTCCCAAATTCCAGTTAAATGGTTATTTTGAAGGAATTAGCCCAAAACTTTACTATTAAATAAATCATTATGAACAAAGATTAGCCTCCAATATAAATTTTTATATTTCCTACGATTTTTAAATATCTCCCATTTAATACATTGAATTTGTTAAAATTTACACAGCTCCTTTATTTATACACCTGCTATTTTCTCTCTTCATTTACTCTCAGTACTCTTATTATTCTTCGTGGTTTTTTTCCTATCCGCATGCTTATTATGCATATTGCTTTTCCTGTGTTTATTATAATATTTATCGTAGACATTTCCTCTTGGAGGGCATTTATATAGGAGGTCTCTGTCATTAGCAGCTGGCAAGAGACTAGGATATCCGCCAACTCTCCTACTGAATATCTTGTGGGTTGTAGGTTTCAGAGGCCTAACCTATAGTGTGTCGTTAGTACTTTAGCCTTCCTAAGTGTCAGGTCCAATATGAAGAGAAGTGGTCTTAAAGTTATATCCTTGATGGATGAGACCTAAACTCATCTCAAATTCTTCTGATTTGTTGTTGTAATTTAAAATGTAGAAACTAAAATAAATGCCCCTACCCCTTAGAGGTTTCTGGCACAAAAAAAAGTGATAAAGATTTTAGCATCTTTGTCACCGCCATTTTATGTACATAAATGCTTGCTAAAAACATTTATAACCTCTTTGACGAGCCTCTTTGGGTTTCCAGTGTTATTGAAATTTTGTTAAAATTACGCTCATTTGTTTCATGTTTGAAGCTGGAAGTATTTAATTAAATATTGGTAATATTCTCTCTTTTTTCCCCAGTTAACCATACAGTGTAACTACAAGTTAGTTTACACACATTGACTAAGAAATGCTCTAGGTTTTTGTTTGACTCATGAATGAAACAACTACTTTAAGTACAGCTTTCTTTTAACATTAAGTGAACGGGGAAATGTGACCCACCTGATCATTGTCCAATGGTTCTTTAACCACTAGCTACTTCTTGTAAAAAGAAAAAAAAAGGTTGAAGGTGTCCCTTGGAATTAGGTTGGAAACGGTCTGCCCAAGTATTCTATTTAATTCTGGCAGGACAACCTAATCCCATTAGCCTTTAAGGTTGATCCCCTAAACCGAGAAGAGAGTTCAGCTCTCATACTAATCTTGTTTAGCTCTATCCCTAATCTATCTGTCCACTCCAATCTCCATCTTTGCTATTTTATTCCTTCTCACGTTTATATCTCCTTGGAAAATTGAGAATGATTATGAGTCAATACCACTTTTACCTTGCTAGTTATTTAAGATACTAGTTAATCTTTAAGTTTTTTCCCCTGCTTTTGCTGATTCTCCTTAGGGGAAATCAGCTATATTGAAGTTGTACTCATGAAGAGATTTTCGAAAAAACATCTTCAAATGTCCATCGATCCTACCCAGGAGATGACAAAAATAAGGTCCGTTCAAAATTATATATATTTGTCTTTTAACGCTCTAGCGGTCTCAATTGTTGTCTGATAGTTATCAAACTCGATATTTAAACGATTTATATAAAAATTAAGATCAAGTCCGTTGACGGTTATCTGGGAAGTGGGAGGGGGGGGGTTAGAGGGGGAGAATGTGAAACATGCGAAATATCTCTGTTGTTATAGGTCGGATCGAAAAAGAGTATAGAAATAATCTTATTGGAAATTTAATGTACTATAAAAGTTCTTCTATACTTATCCTCTGTAACATGAATATTAACCGAGATATTTGGATTTCATATTTTTCCACTTTCAGGTAACCCCCACTCCTACTCATGTTATATAAATAATAACCTGTAATATCATGAACCCCTTCATATGCAAATTCATTCTGTTGATCCCCCACCCCTTCTTTTGTTCTTGGATTACTAAAATTTATTCTCTAAAATTATTTGATTTATTACATATTACAGCACTAGCTATAGTAAACAGTTCTCAATAAAATTAATATGTTACATTTAGATATATTTCATTAATTGTTTTTCTTTCCTGTCTAAGTTAGCTGGTCTGTTTGATTATAATTCATACGTTTTCCGTTGTTCGTGGTATAGATTATTAACTTGTAAATTGACTGAAAGATTTCTTCTTATTGTTTGTATTTATTCATTCAACTTTCACGGTGGAGTTACCAGTATGCAAATTCATCTGGTGTATGCCTTCGCGTTGGAAATCTGCTTAGTTTACACTGCGTGACGGGCTTTTTAGTTACTGTCGAGTGAATAATATTCGTCCCACGGAAGGTCGAGAATTTATATTTTAATTCATGAGTGTTTATTAAGAGAAACTTTTAGACATAATGAATTTCTAATAAAATTGTGTGTCTCATTTCATAATTAGCCCCCGCTTCACTTTGTCTTCCTCTAAGGTAAACTAATCTCTTCTGCAAATTAATTTTATTTTTTCAAAAATAGGTGACCTCTGTTTGTTCATTTAAATGTGTCTCTCCCCCCCCCCTGCCTATTTTTAATTGCAGAGGAGTTTCATTCCACCTAACGACAGCTGAAAATTTAATTACACTGAAATGATATATTCTTTGAGCACCCTGAAAAACATTTCCAATTAGATTGGATTCTGCATCCTCTCAAATGGAAAAATAATATAATACCATTTACGGAGAAAGCTTTATGCCACGTGTGAAAGGAAATTCAATTCAGACGGGGATGAAAAATAAGTCAATCCTTCACAAGTTTTATTCTTAATACTCCATCTACATTCATATCGTCATTGATTCATTTTCTAACAGATATTTTTCAAATAGTAAGGGGTTTTCCCTCTTTTCCTTCATATTGACATACATTTTCTATCTCCCACAAATACATTTTATATTTTTGCACAAAACCTATCAATGAATTTCCCTTGTTCATAGGTTATATCTCATGCTCTAGAAATGATGATCTGAAGCTTAGGGCAAGAGCAGGCAAAACCTATTTTTTTAAAAAGTATGTATTATATTATAGCTGATTTCTTTTAAGGGAATTTCGAAAATTCCTCAAATGTCCCGTTTTTTTTTTTTTTTTTGTAAAACTAAAGATCAAATTCGTTAGTGTCTAAAATCAGACAGGGGGAGAGGGACTTTAGAGGGAAGCAATTTTGATAATTCAAAACATCTTCGTTATTATACGTCGGATCGATAATTTGTATAGAATCAATCTTATTGCAAATGTAATGTTCTATAAATGTTGTTATGTACATTTTTTCATTATCTTGATTATCAATTGAGATATTTGTATTTTTTAGTTTTCAGTCTTCAGAAAACTCCCATTCATGCTCTTGTCATATTAACAATGAGCTTTCATATTACGAAGCACATTATTTAAAGCCTAAATACTAACAAATTTTCCATTGAACTTTTACGTTTTTACGTAAATTCAAATACGTGAGGCACTTGGGAAATCTGCTTAGTTAACGCAGTGCCTTGCGTGACCGAATTTTTTCCTCACCAATGGAGCACATAGCCTTTACGATGGGTTCTCAAAAATCAATTCTATTCATAAACTTTGCACTTCTTTGCAATTCTTGTTGAATTTGCCAGCACTAAATACGTTTCCTAAGGAACACGTTGTTACGTTTTGTTACAAAACCAGTAATAAACGTTGTTAATAAGAGTTCTTTTGGATTGCAAAATTAAACGCACACAAGTTTCACAGTTTTTATCACTGCACAATTTATTTAACAATGCAGAATACACTTGGTTAATTATTCTTAATTACTACTCAAAGTATGCACTGATAGCGTCACTGTTCTTGTTATTATACAGCCCAATAATTCACTCAAGGTCACTGAACTTCACATAAAAGACGGCACTGCACTGTCATAAACACGGAAGTGGCCTGCATTAAGCATATTGCTAAAGCAAACGGGTACGAGGAACAGTTGGTGGACAGGCTTATCCAACGCCGATTAAAGAGGAAGCTAGCCAAGGAGCTGGAGGATGCCAAGGCTGAAGAGCGGGCCAAAAAGAAGAAAAATAAGTCGTTCCCTGTCTCCATCCCGTACTTGGGCCCGGTTTCAGAAAAGATAGGATCCAGGTTGAGGAAAATTGGATTGGCTACTGCCTACAGGAGTAAGCGGTCCCTGAAAAACTGTTTGCCCCGTGTTAAGGACTATGTGGACCCCCTGGATAGATCTGGCGTGTATAGGATCTCGTGCACGGGATGTGATGCCTCTTATGTGGGGCAAAGTGGTAGAAAGATAAGGACGCGTCTTAAGGAGCACATCACTCGCGACACTGAGTTTTCCGCACACGCCAGGAAAGAGGGCTATGACATGTCCAGCATAAAGTATCAATTGCTGTATGAGGAGAAGAAGGGCAAAAGATTAAATACGGCTGAGGGGCTGCATATAAGGCTGGACAGACAGGCGAATGGAGATAGGAATATTAATAAGAAGGAGGAGGTGGCAAGGCTGCAACATGTCGGTGACGGGCCCTGTCTTCTCTACGGGGGCAGAGGTTCAGTCGCCCGGCAGTCGTGGTCCAGGCAACGCTGCTTTAATCAGGTACCTCCTTCATCTTCTCTCTATTATTAGTATGGGGTTTTTGTTTATTTTTTAGATGTTTCTTACAGTTCCTCTGTGTAGTTTTTCCGAGGTTCTCACCCACTGTGATATAAATCTGAAATTTAGGTAGTTTTTTTAGTTTTTAATTTTATTTATAGTTTTTGACATTTGCTTACCGTTGTTTGTTTTTATTATTTGACTTGTTATTAAATTTTTTGATTGTTTCGGCTTTAATTTATAGTAGTTGACTAGGATTAGATTTTATATTTTTATTAGTTGACTAGTTTTAAGAATTAACATTGTTTTTACTATTTATATTGTGTTTGTTTTTTATGACTGTTGTTTATTTTGCCTTTTGGCCATGCTGTGAATGTTAAATTAACTCGAGGTTTGTGTTTGTCAGCAGGCACTGAGGATGGAGCATTGACTCCGAAAGTGCACTCTGCATTATATTAAAAACCAGTAGAGGACTTGGCCTTCTTATTGATCCTTATACATTTGTTCCTCTACCATCCAGCATATTCCAGAGATATCACGGCACTATAATGTTAAACTTCACGTAAAAACACTTTACCGCACTGCACTAAGTTGCACTGTAGCACTGAGCATCACTCGAAGACCGCTGAGTATAAAACTGAACTGCGGGCACTGTGAGGGTCCCTTATATAGCTTGTCAGAAAACATCAAACGAAATGGCCAGAAGGGGCTAGACACGTTCCTGGAACATACGCGGCCCTAATTAGATGCAGCCGGTGCAACTAATCTTCACGGTCGGCTCCTTTCGTGTCCCTCGCACCTCTCAAATACGCGTTTCTCTCTGCTAAGCCTTCATATATTTAATTTTCGCAACAATATGTTAACAGACGAGCTCTAATGTTATTCTGCAATTATTATTCAACGGGATGTGTTTTTTCCAACCATCGTTTTGTATATGGATATACTTTCCTTCTGGGTGATATTTGTAAATTTTACTATCAACATTTTTTTTATGAGCTCTATAAAGTATAAATAAAACTTTTCCAAAATTTGCCAAGTAACTTTTTTTTTCCATTTGTGCAGGATCTAAATAATGTTTAATACCAGATCGGTGTTCGTAATTGTAATTGTATTAGAACTTTTGAAATTCCAGAAGTACAATTAAAATTTCATGAAAATGTAATTGATATTTGAATTACATTGGATGAACAAGGAATTCCAATTGCTGAATAAAGTTACAATTTCAGTAACTCATAAAACTAATTGCTATTACCAATTTATTTTAACAGTGTAATAAAATCAATGAAGAATTAACTTTTTCATCCATACATAATACCATTTCACTAAACAAAATAATAATTTTGTAATAGTGAGTTCTAGTACTGGTTTTTTGTATGATGTTTGCATTTTGATTACTGATTTGTATAAAGATAATATTATTTATTTGTTTGCTCATTTATCTGTAGCACATTCAATTGTTTTTCCAATTTGTTGAAAGCTTCTAAGCACATATAAATTATATTTTACAGGGAAATCACAAAAACTCATTGTCAGACATGCAACTAGCCAAACTCAACGACAGCATAAAAAAATAAAATAAATAAATTATAAGAGATATACTTTATTGAATTTACTCCTGGAAAGGTATAAAAAGGTGTACTCCAGAAACTCTCAGCATTTATTATTTTTCCGCTTCTTGCAACAACCAGAGGCACTTCTTTTTGAAGTGTCTATCGATCCAATGTAAGGAGCACTTGATAAAACTTGCAGATGGTGAAGTGTAGTGGGGGGGGGCACGGCGAGGCGAACAACCTGAAAGGGTTCTCCTATAAATATTGATTAGAAAATCAATAGAACGTTATCTCGAAACAATGATATATCTTTGGAAAAGCTCTTTCCCTAACTTCATCGTGCTATAATATTTATGGTAAACAAACTCGAGAATGGAAACTTATTAGTTTTAAACAGCCCTTTCCGTCCCGAGAAATTATCTCTGGAAGTATTATAAATAACACTATCGATACGAACGTGATATTTTGAAAATACTTCACTGCCTGGTGCAAATTTTTAAAAATATTTCATATTAACGTTATTAATAATTACAATATACATTTATAGACTATAGATTGACTCAAAAATTTAAAGAAAGAGATTTTTTTTTTTATATTCCACCTTTAGTTTACCTTTACTTTCTAAGAAATATCAAAAAACTTAATGATTCCGTTTATAACATTGCAACAAATAAACCAGTCAATTATTTTCTATTAAAAGCTAATTATCTTTTTTTAGTGCATTGGGAAGAATGTTGTATAAAGAAACAAATTCCATGAATCTAATTTTTTTTTTAAAGGTTTGTTTCTTTTTCTAAACATTTTTTCCCTAACGTTTCAATAAAAAACCTCAATGGAACTTTGAAACAAATTACAACATCATCTGCCATTTGCTATCTCAATATTTGAAATATAGAACTTTATGGGAGTGGAAAAATAATAACACTTAATAAAAAAAATTATATTATTTGTAAGCAGCATATTTTATAAAAATGTATTAACATGTACCTAATAACAATTTCATCTTCATATGAAAAAATGAAATATATACCATTCACAAAACCTTATAACTCAAATTCCTAAAATAAATAACTGTTTAGGATTAAATAGCATAATAAAATTGAAAACTAAAGACAATGTCCGTATAAACAAATAACTTCATATTGATTTATAACTTACCTCAAACCATAATATTGATATATCAATAGTCAACTTCATCAAAATTTTTAAAAAAGAAACTTCTGGTTTGATTTGAAACCGAAATATACTGTTCAAAAGAATACAGGTAAAGAAAAGTTTTCTCTCCAATCTAAGTCTTCTAATTTTTTTCAAAAATCATGTATGATTTTCGAAAACTAATTTCCAGATAATTTAATATAATTATTAATTCGTTCTAAATCCCTTTCTTATATTAATTTATTTGATTAATGGCTGAGCACTATAACACTTGAATGATCTAGATTTCTTCAATCAACATAAGCAACATAGCGTTCCGCAGCTAGGTATCTGGAATTACTGACCCATGGCTTTCGCTCGTTCTCGAAATCATGTGACCTCTACTTGGGTCTACTAACTTTTTAGCAGATTTCCCTTATGGAATATATGTATTCCCAATAATCCGAAAATTTCTCTTTGTAAACTCCTCGAGAATATTAAAACATATACTTCCCTAATGAGACTCTTCAGACAAAAATTAAGCCTAGCTAAAAAGCACTGACAAGTTGTAATTAACGAGGAAAATGTGAATATTTCAAAAAGTGCGTCACGCAGGGACTGTATTTGCATTAATCTCAAAATATTAAAATTCAATGAGAAAAATATATAGCATTTATGCTTCATAGAGTACTTCATAATATAATGGCTTATTGTTAATATGGAATGAACAGGAGTGGGGGTGGAGTGTTCCATTATGCAGAGTATCAACTAGCAGAGATTGATACCAGAGAATGTAAAATGAATTTTATCAAACGAAAGCAGAAATTAGCAAAGAACATATGGACGACACATTCATACGTCTAATTCACTATTCAGTATCAACTGAGCAATATTTTTATTCGAAAACTTCATTTTATCCATTATCAAATGAGGTTGAAAAAGGAAAGAAAATATTTTTTCAGGGTCTCGGAATTCCAGGAACCAAATACAATGGAATTCAATTTAAATGGCAAGCAGACAAAACCTTTCCCCTTTCATTTATTCTCTAGTTTTCCACTAAATTCAAGAATAACACTATTTAATATAGTGTTTTAACAATTTTTTTTCTTTTAAAAAGAAACATTTAATTTACAGTAATGAATTCATAAATACACTGAGATCAATATGTAAACATTATAGCTCTCCTAACGAAATTGTTGAAGACAGAAGATATTGTAGAAGACAGGTAAAACCCATTATCAGAAAAGCGATAAGAAAGAGTTGGCAGAATCTAGTTAAATGGGGACATCTTTATTTCCAAGATGAATTTTCTCAAGAGGATTGCAGTAATGGTTTAAAAAGAAAAACGGCAGTTTTTGAAAATGGCAACAGTGAGGCTAATTTTAAGCGAATACAATTGGGGGGGGATTAGTGCTTCCCTAAGGTAAAGAAGAAAGTTGTATCATTTTACATCTTTTGTAGACGAATTTCAATAAAAAAATCAGAAATCCAATTCTCACGGGTCCGCAAACTATAATTTTCAGCAATAATCCTTGCGGTATCTACATCCACATCTGTATAAATAAAACTGTAAGATTTGTCTAATTTTCTATTTAAATTCTTTCCATTTTGGCACGTTTCAGTGGCATCAAAACTGTAAATCTTGTCCGTCTGTCTGCCTGTCCACCCGTTTGTTACTCAGTCACTCAAAAACGACTCGGAATATATTTATGGATTCTTATATTTGTGAGTCAACTATCTCAAGGCTATATGAGAATTAGCCTGTGAGGAAAAGGGAGTTTAATTCGATGTGAAAACGCATTATCGTCAGTCAATAGCTTCGTTAATATTCGTTTTATCAAGAAAATGTAGAGAACTTATTGTTTCTTCCAAGGAAGGAGAGAAACGAATTTATTAGCATGTACACAGTAGGTTTGGTTTCCTTTGAGATGCGTTTTATCGCAAAGTGCACTTTCAGAGCAACAGCTTCATCTTCAGTGTCTTTTAAGAGCGTTAGAGAGCACTAGCTTGCACCACGGGCTAGGTCTGTGTTGCAGAGCTAATTCTCTCTAATGCTCTTAAAAGACACTGTACATGGAGTGCACTTTGCCTGAATAAAACGCATTGTAGAGGAAAACAGGCCCACTGTGTACATCCGAATTAGAAACTTATTATATTTAGAATAAGAATGTCAACCCCTATAACGTTATTCACTTTTATAAATTCCGAAATTTTAACTTCCAACTTTCGGGCGCCAGATATTATTCGTTTTCTATAATATTCCTAATTAGAAGTGAAAAATGTTTTGCATATGAGTTAAGGGGATGGTTATTGTTAACATGCGCTATTTTATACTTTGTTTCCACCCTCAGGAGTGGGGATTTATTTCGACGTCAACTTTTTTAATATCGATTGTGTTTAAAATGTATTTTCCAGTCGTTATACGTTGCTTAAATGTCTGAATTTGATATTCTGATATCCACCTTCCGGTCTCAAAATAGAATTTCTTCGTGTTCAGCCTCAAATAGATCGTGAATTTTTGTATACATTTATTTAGGGAATGAATTATGCCACAATGCGCCATGAAATATGGCTTTCTACTATTCCTAGGAATGAGTGTTCACAAGGAATAACCTTAACAAATTTCCACGGGAAACAGGCTTATTTCATCCTACTACAAGGGGTAACTACTTCCAAATTCATCTCTTACTGTATAATACCTGAAAAGAGTTCTATCATAATATTTCGTTAAATACTAGGATGATTTAACTGTTATTCTTGAACGGGAAACTAAATTTTTTATACCTCATGAACGATAATAAGTTCGCCAGTATTCTTCATATTACATGACGAATACTGGCGAACTTATTATGGCTATATGACTCATATAGCCATTCAACACCTCGCGTAAAACAATATCACGGCATCATTTCTCGTAAACAAATGGTTTATTCCGAGATTAGTTAACACAATATTTATATTCGACGTGAATCCATTGTGAATTCAATTTGCCATTGTACTTCAAAAGCATTAAAACTCGAATGACTGTACAGGTATTGTACACTTTAGAAGACATTTCTGTTACTCCATGAAAATGTTAATTTCTTCTTAAGTTAATTCAATCTTTATATTGACCAAAATGGTTGACACGCCACAAAAAAAAAATCTTTATGGCTCAGATACCCGGCTTCGCCCTGAAATTCATTTGAGGCTGAATGGTGATGGTATTTTATTGGCAAGGCTTTAATTAGCACACTATTTTGACATTTGCCCGTCCCAGTGTTTAGGGTTTATACCCGTCGTTGCTGTGAATTTTTTAATAATAAAATTAATTTTTTATGTAAGACTTTACTGTCCTCCATATTGTCATATTTCCCGTCTCCAGTGCATTATGCATAACATTGAATTATTAAGGTCAAAATAACAACATTGATTTGAATTAATTTTTCCAGGTGAGGTACCTGGTAGTTCATATTAGAATGAATTGTTGAGCAAATCAATATTTCTTCGACAACTACTTGCTTCATACGTTGTTCCCGAAAAAGTGTATAAAAGAAAAGCTACTCTAAATAACAAAGTAAACAACTTTTGTTATGTGCAAGTTTGTCGAAAAACAAATAGACAACGAAATATCGCGAAATTATATTTCAGGCCTCCTTTATAACTCCCACTCCCGTTCAAAACTAAAAATTTTAATATAGCTTATAATCATGGAAGAATTAATGCTAATTGACATACCGAGTTTTGTTAAGTTCGGTTCAATCGTTAGTGACCAATAATTATTAAAAATTATTGGCTACCGCTAAAGTTTTAGTGTATATCTCGTTTATACTTTGTTATAAGACAAAAGTGAATATTTCAAAAGTTACGCTAAATAAAAAAATAAACTACTTTTGTCTTGTGCATATTTGCAGAAAAAAGAATAGAAAACGAACTATCGCTATTAGCAGATTTCCCTTAAGGGAAATCAGCTATTGAGGTCGTACTCATGATGCGAGTTTCGAAAAATTTCTTCAAATGTCCATCGATCCTACCCAGGAGATGACGAAAATGAGGTCCGTTCAAAATTATATATATATATATCGATATATATATATATATATATATATATATATATAGATATCTCTATATATATATATATATATATATATATATATATAGATATATATATATATTTGTCTGTTAACGCTCTAGCGGTTGCAATTCTTGTTTGATCTTTACCAAACTCGGAATTTAATCGTTTTATGTAAAAAGGAAGATCAAGTTCGTTAATGGCTGAAATCGGACCAGTGGGAGGGGGGGTTTAGAGGGGGGGATTTTTGAAAATTCAAAATATCTCCGTTATTATGCGTCGGATCGAAAAATTGTATAGAATAAATCTTATTGCAAATTAAATTTACTATAAATATTGTTCTATTCATTTATTCTGTATCTTGAATATTAACCGAGATATTTGCATTTGTATTCTGCGTGATACTGGTCACCAGTAGGCTATGTTCGAACTTTCCGGCGAGAGCTCTGGCGGCCGTTTCTATAACTTCGCCCCTCGTGAATAGGTTTAGAGGTTAGGTCAACTGTTTTTTGGGGCTAGAAACTACTGGGTTATTACGCCCTAAATAATGTTTTAGGTTTAGAGGTTTCTTACTACTACAGTTGTTATTAGGCAGATTTCCCTATTGTAAAACTTCACGTGGGAAATCTGCTTAGTTTACGCAGCCCCTGCGTGACGGACTTTTTTTAAATTCAGGTCTCCCTTATAACCCTCACTCCTCCTGTTCGTCTCAGAGAATGTTAATATAGCCTAAAGTCTAAGTTGGGTTAGTAGTAATATACATACCAAGTTTCATAAAATTCAGCCGTTTATGCGTGAAAAGGTAACAAACAAACAAACACACACCAAAGATCTATAACATCTGAAACGAAAAAGTATAATGAAATTTCGAGAAAAAAAATCAATGTACAGACAGAGGTTACAATTTTATATATATATATATATATATATATATATATATATATATATATATATATATATATTTACAAGGGTAACCATTTCTATTTGTACCCGTCAACGAGAAGTAACACGACTAGTTTGAACAATATAATGAATAGGACAAGAAATGTTCAGCCTCTTGGGTGCAAGGATGTTCCACTAAGCCCTCAATTCAATTGTAGCTCCTACAATCTGAAACTAAGATCTGCAATCTAAGTAGATTCTAGCAGTCAGGCGGCTTAAGCTATTAACAAGTACTCAGTGGGAACTTGTGGACAACCATTTTAGAGTTGGCATTTCAAATTATAAGTTTGTAGGATGTCTACAAGGAACTCCATTGACAATTACATTCGTAGGGGCAGTCAGATGAAATAGTCAAGAGTGTGGTGTGACTCGAACAAAATTGTCCCCGAACTAATAACTGACATACACTTGACTGACACAGGAATTTCATATCAATATTGTTCACATGATTTGTCCTTCAATAATTCCTCACATGAATGATTTCGTATTCGTATAAGAACAATGTCTCTTTATATTTATTCTAAGCTAACGCCATGAATTTAAGAAAATTTCTTCAAGGATTCGGTTTTTTACAGTTGCTGAACACTGAATGCCAGACGGAAATTTATTTATAAACCCTGTACGATTTTGGTTTTGGTAATTTAAAAGTTTTACACAAGGAACCGAAGAAAGAGGAAAATTCTGGAAGTTGTCGGTATATCCATAATACAGTTAATTTTAAAACAGACACGAGGAATTTAAATACTTGTTAAGCCAAGATTTTAAATACATTACAACAAATCTGCTACATAAAAGTAAATGTGTTCTTAGGGTTTATATATATTTATTGTTCTTGGTAATTATAATTGTCTGGAAGTGAGATTTTAAATAACTAATAACTTTTCAATTCTAAATAGTACTTATTTATATATTTTTAAATATAATCTAGATCTAGATAAAGATAAGTTTCAAATAACTCCGTTATTGTGAGCCGGATTGAAAAAGTGTATAAAACCAATCTTATTGCACATTTAATTTCCTATAAAAGTTGTTATGTACACTCTTATGAATATTAACCGAGTTATTTGCATTTTTTTAATTTTCAGCCTTCAGAAAATAGTCACTCCTACACATGTCATATTAATAATAAGCAGTCACATTATGAGCCATACTATTTTAAGCTTTAAATCGTAATGCTGGTTTCTAGAGACCTTCATTATCCCAGATATATGCAAATTCGTTGTGTGGTGACGTCATCAATTAAGATTTTACGTTGTTGTGTGGAAAATATTTTTTACCTTCTTCGTTACATAAATGAAAATGAACGTTTAAAACACAACATAATTTTTATTCATTTGGAAAATAAACACATTTACACTTGTTAATATAATTTATAAACTTGAGTAAACGAAGGAATAAATTTAGCAGAATTTAATAATTAAATAAATAACATTTAAATAATAATCTAAATGACAACTAGGCATTTAGTTGTTACCACCACATAACCAATAATCAATCTCACTGAAAAAAAACATTAGCATTCACAACTTTCTGTTATTCGCATCTGATTTGACTGATGCCATGGCAATGTTCATTATGCTACCACGGCAAGGAGTCCTTCAGTTTATTTGAGCTATACTATACTCAATATTTAACCGTTTAAGTCAGAACTAAAGATGGTATTTGTTATTGGGTGAAAACCGACCTGGAATAGTGCGGGTTTAGAATGGGGGATTCGAAAATTCGTAAAATAATATAGAACCATTCTTGTTAAACTATTAATTCTCTACCAATTTTTGTAGCATGCACTTTTTCATAACTCAAATATTGAGCCATTTATTCGTACTTTCTTTTTGTCAATCTCCATTAAAACCTCTTTTCTGCTCAACGGTTTTTACATAAAAAAAGAGAAAATGTTGTGAGATGTGATGCCTAGTGTAGGATACCAGAATTAGGGAAATCGCTTAGTTCAAGCAGCCCGTGCGGGGCGGACTTTTTACCTCCAAGGTTGTATAGTCAAACATGAACAACGAAAACTATTTTTACCAACACGAGAGGCGAATTTGGGAATAAAGTCTTATTTGATCATTCGTTATGGCATTACGCGTAAAAAAATAAGTATATCCCCGCATAAATAAGAAGGTTTCTTAATAACCTGTTCATAATTCACTAATGAATTTCTAATAATGTCCTAATTATTTTGGCCCCAGGAGTAGTTTCAATTTATTCGAGTTAGCTAAAGGAGCACGTCCCAGGATACCTACAAGTTTGGGGAGTCCAATAATGTGGCTACATTGAGTAGAAAACTTTATTTAACTTTGGGATAGTTCACTAATTAGTTGTGGCTCGAGAACCAGGTTATCTCACTTAACTTGATAGACCGGAATTACGTATAAGGTAAATTTAAATTCACTAGAATGTTATTGACTAGGTTAATTATTAATAATCTAATCGAAGGAGATTGGCAAGATCTCTTTTTAGGGGGGTTAGAATAGTATATTTATCCCTTCATGTAAACTTTGAAGTACTTTATATATATAGTATCGAAAATATCTGAGTTTTTCTCATATCCGTACTTTGCCTATTTGAATATAATAAAAGTAATCCCTTTTAAATCTTTGTAAGCATGCTGTATTATTATTATTATTGGGGAGGTTTATACTCAGTGAAAACTGGAGTAAAATCCATATCGGAGGGAAAATCCAACCGATATGGATTTTGTGATTGTGACATGTTATGGGAAATTTAAAAATTTTCGCACGATTCAGGCAGTATCAAGAAGTACCCCTTGCTTCTTTTATAATTGTTGTTGGCAGATTCAAGTTCTTGGTGCCTGCTATCGTTGTTTTTAGCACGAGTTTATTTGAACTTACTATAATAGGTGTAACTATGGCAGGTTTCAGTTTGTATACCTCTTTGAGCTCGATATTATTATTTATTAACGTCCACTTTTTGCAGCTAAGACTAATTCGGATGGGTTACCTACAGGATACCACCCTTTTCTAGCCAGGGTGGTATTTAGGATGTTATTTAAGGAATTTCTAATTATGTAATGTCTAAGTATGCTGTAGACCAATTGTATTTTATTCTATATGTATTTGTAAATGTGTATATGTTTTAGATAAGTTAGTATTTGTGGAATTCATTGGCTGCTGTTAGTAAGTAGTTCTGTCATATCGTGAGGTATGTCAAGGTTTTTTCGTAGGATGTAGTCTGTCAGCAGTCTGTTTTTTGTTAGGTGCTTGTTGCAGTATTTGCATATAGGTTTGTCTGTCCTTGTCATTAAGTGTTTATGAGTGGCCAATCCTGACGTACGTGGAAATCTGCTTAGTGAACGCAAACGTTTTTCTTTGGCCGGCACTCAACAATCCTAAATCTCATCCAAGAACCAGCCCAAGTCAGAACTTTCGGGACGATCGAGTGTGAGTATTTCTTTGGCCAGATGAAGGCATTTGTATGCTCATTCTTCCTTTTATTTTTATTCTGTAGTGTCTCTGCGCGCGGTTTGCGGCCAATACGTATATTTGTGGCCCGCATACATATATATATGTATAGAGTGAGAGAGAAAGAATTGGGGCTTTATTGGAAGGGCCTCGGGCGATAGTATTCTACTGTAGCCTCTTTGTTTTCCCTTCCTCTATGGACACCCAATCTATCTCCAAATCTAATTCACCTCTCACTCTCTCACTACGTCCTTCTCTGCAAAAACACAAGGATTTTTCAACGGAACAGCTATCGTTTCTGTCGGGCTAATCCTAGCAATATATATATATCCAGCTCAAAGCACCCCATCATAATGTAATAAAAGAAGGAAATTGTGACCCTTCTACTTCAAAAGGACGCCCTCCAAATGTAAAAGGATGGGGATAATATAAAGAATCCCTTTGTAGAAATCATTCGAACTCTTCTTTGTAACTCATATGTACCAGTTGCACAATGTTAATATTTACAGGAGATTTGGACAATGAATCTAATGAATACATTTAAAATGTACGTGAATAAAAATCCAATTTTCAACTTTTAGAAGAATGCAGTTTTCTATTATTATTTGTTTTATGCTCCACATCTAGGGGGGACTGGCATTAGGTAAGTGATGGTGAATATCAATATAGAATAAACTATTTACTCGGCCATGTAAAACCGGGTACTTCATTTATTTATTCATTCTTAAAGTAATCGCGACTGGGGCGATTGAGTCTCGTATGAGTTACGAGTATTTACGCAAGTATGCTCATTTTTGCAAATATTTTCAGTATTGTCCTACATTATAAGTTTTTGATAATGTTGTTATATTTCAAGAAGTGTAAACGCGGTCGGTCTATGTACTGGCTACGGTTATGTAGTAATTCAATCAAAGTGTAGGCTAGGTCTATGTATGTGAGTCCTTAGCTGTTAGTTAGTATATGTTTTCAGTCTACAGTTACAGTGTTGGTAGTAGGGTTTGTCTTCTCCAGTAAGTGTGAGTCAGTCGTTAATAGCCAATTCTTGACCTCGTTAAAACTACTTCTTCTTTATTAAACAGCCTTCTTGAGGAAAGCCATTCAAGAAGTATATGTTTCAGTTCTCGAAGTTTGTTGTCTATTGTGGCAAACCAAGAGTTCTGCCATGAATTATCACATGTTTTGATTGTGCTTGAATATCGGTACTATCTCTATGATTTAGCTGTGTGTCTGTCCTGAATTAATAAGCATGAAATCTGAACCAATAAAGACACTCAAGATGATACTTCAGTGTTTTTATTATGTTGAACTCTTGCCAAAAACTATTCAAAAGACTGAAGTTGAAATATTTTACACCAATGACTTCCAGATCTCGAACTTAACTTATCTTATAACTAGCCTAATTACCCACCTTTGAAATAGAAATGCTTTCCCGTGGAAATATAATGATTCGATACACAAAATCATCCCGACATATTTATCAGTTTCAATGTTCATTCTCTGTAACATGAACATTGAAACTTCTGCCTTTCATTTGCTTTATCCGAGATGTAGGCATTCAGACAAATCCCTGTCAGTTTGTAACCAGTCGGTTTTCCAGTCATTGAGTATATGTGTTTATATTACCCATTTCCAATCTTGTGTAGTTAGCTTGAATTATAATAATAGATTTTTTATAACAAATATTTTTTACAAACAGATATTATTTTGTACTGTACTAAAACAAAAATGAAGTTGGACCATTAAAGTTTTGCATTCTTGGTATCAGTAAAGCTGAAAGAAAGATCCTTTCACAATTTACATTTTTATATTTTTATAAGCCAATAAGCGGATTTTGGATTAATTAAGAAATAAAATAAAAATTCATCAATATCCCTTCAATCACCAACACAGCAACACGAGGAAGATACGTAGCTACTTAAATAAATGGATGAATTCGTGTCAACAATATAACTAGTAATAACTACACACCCAATGCAAAAAATGTACAAGGATACATAAAACAAGAGGGTTATTTGCAAACACAGAAAAAATATATATATTAATTTAAACAGTGCTAGGCCAAGAGGGAGTGAGGCAGGAAAGTTGTGGTGAATTATTCAAAGCTTGCTGTCACTGTCACACTTACAAGAGTAATAGTTTATGTGTTATTCATTCCTCGTCACGCTTCTTTCACAAACTCCTATATCCCGTAACGGAAAGAAAAAGAAATCTACATTTATCTTTGTTTATCATGATATCTTTGATGCTGAATTAGGGCTCGTTGTTCTTTTCACCGACAAAAAACTTTACGTTATCGGTTTTAGCAGATTTCCCTTAAGGGGTTATCACCAATTGATGTTCTGCTGATTACGCGATTTTCGAAACATTTCCACAAATGTCCATAGATCCTACCAGTCGCAATTTTCGTTTGAACAATACCAAACTCTATATTTAAATCTCTCCCGAAATGCTGGACGGTAGAGGAATCAATTGATCAGGAGCAATAAAAAGGCCTTGTCCTCTACTAGTGCTTTATTTTATGAAGAGTTCATTTTCAGAGCCAGAGTGTCCATCATCTATGCCTGCTGCCCTTAAGAAAACACACCATGGACACAGTGTAAAACTGCAATAAGAAACAAACATGCACATCTAGGACATGTACATCACCTCTCTATTATTAATTAATTTTTATTTTGTCATCACTCTAGTTCCTCTGTTGGTAGCATTCAGGGGGATTTTCACCCCATTGTGATGTGTAAATATAGGTTTTTACCCAGTCATTTGTTTGTTTTTTTAAAATAGTTTATAGGTTTTTTACTTTTTATCTTTATGACTTATGTCTATAGGTTTTATATTTATTCAATTACTATTTTTTTTTTAGATTTTCTATTGTTATTTTAATCCTGTACATGTTTGTTTTACTCTATTGTTGTTATGCGTTATGAGTGTCGTTGGTACGCCAGCTACTCATTCCAATCATGGGCGTTGGTCGGTGAGGTTACATATAGTTGCTACATGAGACTGCTCATGCTGTGCTCCGATGCTTATTTCGGTTTTTTCGCAGTGACCATTTCTCGTTCTGTCGGAGTCCGTCACCTTAACGTCATGATTTGTAATTATCATATTCCTATACTGAACACTAGTGACGGAGTATCAGTTATCGTGCTTCCTGCACAACGTGTACTGATGTGACTTCTGCTCTGAGAACAGCACAGACTTCTGCTCTTCTGAGGGAACTCGTCCTCCTTGACGGAAAAAGCTGGACTTGTCTAATGTAGGAGAGTGATGAGAAATCTAAATCCTATTTGAATCTGTTTCCTTACCCCCATTACTTTCATATGAATGTATTCATTTGCCAATTTTTTTCGTATCTCAGCTCAGTAGAGCCTAATTTTCTTACATTATTTTGTTACTTATCATCATCACTTCTTTTTATTTGCTTTAAGAAATATTTTTACCACAGAGGACTTTTTTCTTGCACTTGTTCTTCTGGGTTTTACTTATTATTTATTAGTTATTTATTTTCACTTTACTAAATGGAGTATTTATTATTATTTGTATAATTTAGATAATTTATTTAACCGACACCATTTCACTACAACATTTTTAGACTTGTAACAAATTTAACACTTTTCCCATATATCCTTCCTTTGAATCGTTATGCTTGCCTACTGTCAATCAACCTTTACTTCTCCCACCCTTTATTTAATTAATTAAATATTTGGTGCAACTACTGTTTCAGGAGCAAATCATCTTTCACCACACTCTCCTTAGTCTGTCGGTCGAAATACTGGTTTCCTATGTCCCAGAGTGTCCAGGAACCTGCTGCAGCTTCCATATATTGGAAACTCATTCCAATTCCTCTTCCCGTAAACATCTTCCCAACCCCCCAAAAATTCCCATTATAGGTAAAAAAAAGGGGGTGAGCACTTTTGATAAAAAAAAAGCAAAAAAAAAAAAAAAAAATTATGAGCTTGTGAGCAAATTTCATAAATTCGTAATTGGATATATATTCGCCTTCTTGTCGATTTTAATTTTGGAACATATACAGAAATTATGAAGGAGAATACTGATCGGAAGAAAGTGTGTTATTTAACAAGAGCATCGCCTTCTTAATCCGTTGAAGCGAAAAAAGCACAGCTGTGCACTCTGCTTTATATAAACCCCCACTCTTTCTCCCTCGTTGCAAGTTCTTACTTCCCCTTTTATAGCCTTATATGGCTATTTTTATAACCTTTCCCAAGCTGAATCCGTTTCTCCGTCCCAAACACATTGGAATTTCTGCCTCATCAACTTGAAGGGAGGCCCAATAACATGAAATGCCTTTTCCAAAGTACCGCTCCTCGTGAAACACAAATAGCTCACCAAGTTGGTTTTTATGTATCACTGGTTATAAAAGTAGTTTTAGTCGAAATCATCCTCCAAGAGGAGAAATTCCAATTTTTAAAAGCTGCCTACCTAAATTAATAAACGAAATGCAAAAAAACTAATATATAATAGATTAATAACAAAAATAAAACAGACCTAGTTATTGGAAAGAACCATTAAATGAGCAAAAAATAAATTGAAAGTTGGTTTTTAATTGAGCGATGAAGGAAGTTCTTGGAGACTCTGCCATAACAGGTAGGTAAATTGAATATTCTTATTTTACTTATGATACTATTTTATAGAGGAAACATTCCCTGTAGATCGAAAATAGATAATTTTTGGTATTTTTAGAGGTAAAAATATTGATCATAGCCTGTACAAAGATCTTTATATTTTATTTTCCTGGTAATTATCAATACAAAAGTTAGAAAATAATGTAACATAGCTTTCATTCCTTGAGAAACCCCTGAAATTGTCACTATAGAAATTGAAACGTGTATCTCACTTCTCTAGCACTAAATAAAATACGTATTAAGAGCTTATAAAGGGTGCCCTTTATTCTATTGTGATTATTCATGTAAAATCAAAATATTCTCTAAAAGCCGAAAAAAAAATAATGTCATCCAGTAAACAAGCACGATAAAAAATACCGTTTTTCCGAGCTAATCCTCAGACGTTAAAGTTCATTAGCTCCCACAGAGAAAGAAACTTGCAGACAGTTCTTGGTGAAGTCTCCCAAGTTCAAACACTTTAGCTCTTCTTCAATTATTGACCTAAGAGAAAAAGAGAGAAAGAGAAAACAGGATTAATCACTTCAGTGTTTAGCACTGTCCCTCTTCTGAAGGATAAAAACTGTTGATCCAAGAGACATTACTTGACTTTCTAGAAAGAAATCAGTGATTTATAAGAACAAACCTTAATGGCCTGAATCAATATGTCGGCCTTTGACTAACTACGGGTTATTTCCTCAACAGATAAAATATCAATTTCATAAAGTCCATCCAACAGGAGATAACTATTCCAGACTGATTTCTCACCAACATTATCTTTATTTAAACCTTAGAACTTATTCCTTGCAAACAATACCTGAATCTTCAGTTGGATATCATTTTTTAAGTGGTATTAAACTATTAATGAACAGGGAAAAATGTCTCAATAACAAGAAGTCTTCTCGCCAATTTCTTTATTAAAACACAAGGCCTTTCGGCACGTAAAACGTGGGAAGAACTTCCAGAAAATTACAGAAAAGGTGCCAGGAGCATCTGTCTCGAATGGACTCAACGTTCCTCCAGCATTTGAGAAAAGAGAAACACGAGAATGCCCCTGACGAGGTAGCTTTATTGGTTATTAAACATGTTCATAAAATAATTAAGATACTGCAACTCCTTTACATTGGGCTGGAGAGGCGGAGGGATGTCTGCCTAAATATGGAACAATAAATGCATAGTTCTGTCCTGCTGAGTAGGCCTGGCTGTATCTCTGCTAGTCGTCAGTACTGGCCCTACCATCTATTATACAGAAAAGGTATTATAATTGTTAATTCATAATTTTTTTTTTCTTTTTTATGAAAGGTAGATGTCTTTAATGTTCAAAATATTCATTTACGTTTTATTTCATTTTAACTATATTTTTAATTAATTAAACTGAAATATATTCGTTTTATGTTTTGACGTCGATTTGAATATTTTTAAAATGGGACTGTTTTGTAAAACTTCTGTTATTATGTAATTCTAATTTTGTAAAAAAGAATTTCAAAATTTAATTACTGAATACATCCAATACCTAAGAATGTTTCTCTTTTTTAGCACCTGATGATGGCACGAGACAGAGGGAAAGGGGTGGAGAGAGAGTGAGAGAGAGAGCGCGAGTGAGAGAGAGAGAGAGAGAGAGAGCGAGAGAGAGAGAGAGAGAGAGAGAGAGAGAGAGAGAGAGTGCGAGAGAGTATGAGAGAGTGAAAGAGTGTGTGTGAGAGAGAGTAAGAGAGAGAGCGAGAGAGAGTAAGTGAGAGGGTGCGAGAGAGTATGGAGAGTGAGAATGCGAGAGAGTATGAGAGAGTGAGAAAGAGTAAGAGAGAGAGCGAGAGAGAGAGAGAGAGACAGTGAGAGAGACAGTGCGAGAGAGTATGAGAGAGTGAGAGTGAGATAGAGTATGAGAGAGTGAGAGAGAGAGTGTGTTAGAGAGAGCGAGAGAGAGAGTGCGAGAGAGTATGAGAGAGTGTGTGTTAGAGAGAGTAAGAGAGAGAGCGAGAGAGAGAGAGTGCGAGAGAGTATGAGAGAGTGAGAGAGTGTGTGTGAGAGAGAGTAAGAGAGAGAGCGAGAGAGAATGGGTGAGAGAGTGCGAGAGAGTATGAGAGAGTGAGAAAGAGTAAGAGAGAGAGAGCGAGAGAGAAAGTGAGAGAGACAGTGCGAGAGAGTATGAGAGAGTGAGAGAGAGAGAGAGAGAGAGAGAGAGCTGTATAAAACAAGGAGAGCAATATGAGTTTCAAAAACAGCTCAAAGGAAATCTTTTTATGTTCTTTTTTGACGTTCTCTGCCTCCACACAATTACCTAAAAAAAGAACTAACCAATTCTTTTTATCCATGGATTGAAAAAAAAAGACCCAAACCTCTTCCATGTTTTTCAAGTGCAGGACACTTTTTTCCCTTATTTTGTTAATAAACCCATAGAAATCCATACTTCCTAGCCATGAGAATTACGGATTTTGTTTACGTATTCATTTTTTATCTCTATTTGTTTATCGAGTTGGTCAGATTTTAGAAGTATATTTTAAGTAATAACCTCACATTCGGGTGCAATAATTCTTAAGAACTTACTCCATTGTAGCTTAATTTATTCTTTGTGGCAATCACACGTCTTCTCAACAATTTTTAACAGCCCACCACAAAGGAGCTTTATGAACTTAGGAAACTCCCCAAAAAGTGATCTAATAGTAGTCATTTTTCATGATGATGATGTCGTATTAGTCAAGGAATATCTAGAAATTATGTCCAGTACGGTAGGGGAAAATGGGATGAAGTAATAAAATGTGAATTTTGTTAATCCTTGTTAAATGAAGTATGTGCCTAATAATTTAAAAATTTGGAAGAGACATTCAACGAAAACTTTGAAGTCTACGATCTAGGAGCTAAGCACTGCATTTATTTCAGTGAATAAGGAGTTCTTAATTAGCAGAATTACCTTAGAGAAGTGTCTCACCTGTCAGTTTGGTGCATTTACCTCCTGGTGGTGAGACTTGGGCTCACCCAAGGGATGTTGTTACCTACACTGCAGTCCTTGGATCAGGGAGTTTGGTTTGTAGGAATGATACAGGGGTAACTGGAGTAGTGGCTGAATCTTTGGCACAATTGCTACATTTTGGTATCACTCACTAGGACAGAAGGCAACAGGAAACCACTGTCCGAATTTACACCCTTTTTAGCACCATGGAAGTTCCAAATAATAGTGACGACTACATTACAAATATATTTGAAGATAGGATTCTTGGGCATAGGAGAAGTGGGAGACCTAGAAAATCCTATTTTGTAGACATCAGGCACCTTATGGATTTCGGTGGGTATAGTAATATGAAAAGAGCAGCTTCCGGTAGAACACAATGGTTGCAACTACCAGGCCTAGCCTTTAGATCAAGTATGGGCAACCATTGACATGTTGCGGGCCAAACTTTGGTGTGCAAATACGTTCGCGGGCCGCTTTTAAAAGTAGTGCATCTAAAGTAGTGATCATAATTTTTAACGATAGATATCAGACATGAAATTATACGACAATGTAATTATAATACAATTTATTAAAATGACAAAATTAAATGAAAACTATAGGTACAACATTGTAATTTAATCGTAAAATTTGAAATTTTTACAAACAACGAAAGTTAAATAGCGGCACCGAAATCAATGAGACACTTTGGGAAACTAATCCATCGATGTTTGGATTAATTCCACTGACACAATGACGTAAAGAATTTTCCAAATTATCGTCAGTCAGTCTTACACGAAGTCTTGTATTATTAACTTTCATCATTGAAAAGAACTGTTCGCATTTGTAAGTACTGCCAAATGCACCAATTTCTCCTCATTTGGAGTAAATAGTGCAATATTTTTGTTTAATTGGGTTTTTCAAAATGTCTCGCATGTCGGATCAAACCTTACCGTGGGCCGGTGGTTGCTCACATATGCTTTAGATCATGGGGGTACATCAATCAAAGAACATTAGTTCCCGAGCTTACTCCCAGAGAGAGTCTCAAGGCGCTCATGGATCAGCGGGAGTCTAACCAGTACATAACCCTGACTACTCCTCGGGACGACTAGCAGTCATGACTCCCTTAGATCCCGTCCACAGGCAGGCTCACACATGATAAACTGACGACAGACCCACCGGTTACACTGAGGCCCATCCGTCTATTGGAGACAACTAATTCCAGGTGCTCCTTGGTTAACGGGGGTTATACGTCGAGTTGATCTCACGCTACATAAAAGTCTGAACTCGAATCCTTCCAGTTTTGGGGGCGGGGCGGCTAAAGATCTCAAACGGCTATAATACCAACCGAATATACATAGAGTGAAAAAATATATTTTACAGCAGGAAAAATCTGTCTTTTTTGTGCATATACTACATAGATTAATTATATATAAAGAGAATAAAGGTTTTTCTCATGAAGCAAAAAAATAACTGATGATACAAAGCACAAAGGTGTATTTCATTTTCCAACTTTAATATTGTCTTATTAATAAAAAGCTTCTTTATGAGAAATATCCTTTATTAAAAAGTGCAATTTATTTCCCTTACATTTTCACAATTTCATTACATTTTTTTGGTGTTGTTACAATATATCTCTATTTAATATTCCAAGGCTTTGAGAAGGTACTTCTCGATTTATCAAACAAAGGTATAGTCTTGAAGTAATGCAATTTTTTATTTCAAAACTAAAAGCGTTGATCTGTGACCTAAATAAAAAATTGTTTAAAATTTGAAAAGGATCGAGAACATATTGATTTTTTTTGCGCAGACTAAACCATGTAAATTAAATGTACTATTAAAACGCGTTTTTGGGAAATTTTGTATCAGAATAATTTTGTACGAATTAACCCTGCTGCAGTATTTGTAAAGACTTCTTTCACCTGCCAGCATACTTAATTGCCTTCGAAAGATTATTCTACGGATCGTTTAGACAAAATCTCTCATCCGAAAAATAATAAAGGAACTACATCTGTTATTTTCGACGTTTAAAAAAAAAAAAAACTGTAGAGGCCAGAAAAAAATAAGCCTGTCACACTGGGGCTACGTAAACTAAGAAGATTTACCACGTACTGGTATGACACACTTATGATCTCATCTCACAACGTATCTTCTATTTCTATATGAAAAACAGATTAGTAGAATTGGCCGTGGAGGGATGAGTTGCTGAAGCTTAATATTTGAGCTAAGAAAAACATGCGTGGAACAACAATTTGAGAGAGTCAATAGAGTATAAAGGTTTATTTTATATTATTTTACGGCCCAACTCATTATAAAGGAGATATTTTTTATTTTCGAATTCATATGCATGAACCACCACTATTCTGTCAGATTTAAGGCAATAACAAATATGTTCCTTAATGTTGGCTGAATCAGTTAAAAATCGAGTACGGAATAGATGAAATAAACGTTTTCGAGGCAAAAACGTGAAAATATTAATTGATGACGTCATCCGCCACAGCGAATTTGCGTGTATCTATCAGACCTATTTAATCTTGGAATAAGATGGTTAATGATATAACAGTTTATTGTTCATATGGCATATTTAGGAGTGGGGTTTTACTGAAGGCCGAAAACTAAACAATACAAATATTTCTATCTATACGGCTGGTTCCATACAGTTTTTTAATCCAACTGATAATAACAGAGATATTTTAAATTTTCGGAATTCCCCTTT
This sequence comes from Riptortus pedestris, assembly GCA_019009955.1. Taxonomy (NCBI): domain Eukaryota; kingdom Metazoa; phylum Arthropoda; class Insecta; order Hemiptera; family Alydidae; genus Riptortus; species Riptortus pedestris. Next base: position 133,427,179 of record CM032230.1, read on the forward strand.
CACCCCCCCTCCCTCCTCCCCACCAGAGAGTTAGTAAACAATTATATATATATATATATATATATATATATATATATATAAATATAATTTTGAAGGAACCTCGTTTTCCTCACTTCCTAGGTAGAATCGATGGATATTTGAAGAAATTTCAAAGGTCGCATCATGAATACATCCACAGTAGCTTAAGGGAATCTGTTATAATGACAAATACATAACACCGATTATAAAAATTGAGCTCTACAATAATGGAATATATCTAAGGAAATTAAAACACCGAAAGTAGGTATGTTTTAGATGTAAATTCCGAAATATTGAATATTGCAAACCGAAAGAAATATCCTAAAAATTATATTAAGAAAATTTATGTCCCTCGAGTATATTTCCTGGAGTCCTTTATTTTTTTTGGTCACAGGTTAGCCATGTGAGTTAAAGCATTAGCCTCAATCTGAGATGGTAAACCTAGAGTGGCAAGTTCCATTCCTGACTGGGCAATTAGAATGTATTTAGTCACGGACTCATTGAATAATATCCTTAGTCCCACCCTGGATAGAAAATTATGGTAACCAGTAGATGACCCGTCCCAATTAGCCGTAGTAGCATAAAATTGACCTCAATAAATCAGAATAAACTTTATTTATTTTAAAATATATTGCCTACTAGTTTCGTTACCTGTTAGGTGTTTGTTATTGTATGTTACAAAGCAGTGTGATATATGATACATTTGACGAAACTCATTAAATAACATCCTAAATCCCACCCTGGCTAGAAAAGGATGGTAACCTGTAGATAACCCGTCCCAATTAGCCTTAGTTGCAAAAAGTGGACGTTAATAAATAATAATAATAATAACATTTGTAGATACATCGATAAAACAGGTGGATTAGCTTGTCTTCCAAATTTCCCAGCAACCCAATTTACACGTTGCAATTTCCTGAAGTAGTACTCGTATTTTCCACGATCAAATATTTACAATATAATATTTTTACAAGCTCAGATGTAAATAAGATACTCAAGATAAGTGTGTTACATCATAGAGCTCTTGAAAATTGTGAATTTTTCCAATAGTCAGTCTTTCTCTCACATCCCACTGTCTTTTTGTCTCTTCAAATATAAATCTCTGTTCAAAGAAATAATCAGTAGAAATGAAGTCCTTCTTGAAGAGATCCTTTCCTTGGGGATATTACCCCAGGCAGGGGAATCTCGTTATCCCAACCCATTTCATTAACCTAAAATCCGTTTTATCTTCGAATCTCTGCTTTTTTTCCTCATTTCTCCAAAGTCTAGAAAATACCCTCCAGTAAGTATTTCATTTTAATCTTCATTTTTTTTTTAATGAGCACTTACCTTCATTGCTTTTCTAAATAACGAAGCAACTTATTTGAATTTATGTTTTGTAGCCACAAAAGGTAAATACGTTAAAGATTTCGTTTCTCTTCGATCATGAAATTATAAATTATCCTCCGCTTTGTCTGAATGTGGTAAAATATCACCAGAATAAATTTATGAAGAATTGAGGAGCATTTAGCATTTAAGAAAATGCGTTTATTTGGCACTTGTGTAAATGTTCGTCATCTGGCTTTTAAAAAATAAACAGATAACATCTTTCAGAGTAATTTTAGAAAATATATAAACACAATAATGCACTTGGTAAAGCAATAAGTGGAATAAGTTATATTTATATTATAAGGCCATAAAACTATATGAATATACCTGTGGTAAATGATCATCTGTAAACAAATATGGTTTGAATTATTTCATTAGCATCAGAAGTCATTAAGGTTGTCTGAAGCCAAAACATAAATTCGTGTTATCTGAGAGAAATTCATGATAAGAACCAACTTTCATAGATTTATAGTGAAAAAAATAAGCCCCTCTTAAGTCTAATCGAAACTAAATCGATCAGATTTTAAGCATAAAAAAGTCCGTCACGCAGGGGCTGCGTAAACTAAGCAGATTTCCCACGTGAAGTTTTACTATAGAGAAATCTGCCTAATAACAACTGTAGTAGTAAGAAACATCTAAACCTAAAACATTATTTAGGGCGTAATAACCCAGTAGTTTCTAGCCCCAAAAAACAGTTAACCTAACCTTTAAACCTATTCACGAGGGACGAATAGTTATGGAAATGGCCGCCAGAGCTCTCGGCGGAAAGTCCGAACATAGCCTACTGGTGACCACACGCAGAATACAAATGCAAATATCTCGGTTAATATTCAAGATAGAGAATAAATGTATAGAACAATATTTATAGTAGATTTAATTTTTAATAAGATTGATTCTGTACAATTTTTCGGTCTGTCGTATAGTAACGGAGATATTTCGAATTTTCGAAAATCCTCCCCTCTAAACCCCCCCTCCCACTGGTCTGATTTCAGCCGTTAACTAACTTGATCTTTCTTTTTACATAAAACGACTAAATATCGAGTTTGGTAACGATCAAACAAAAATTGCGACTGCTAGAGCGGTAACAGACAAATATATATATATATATATATATATATATATATATATATATATACACAGTTTTGAACGGACATCATTTTCGTCATCTCCTGGGTAGGATCGATGGACATTTGAAGAAAAATTTCGAAAATTCCGTCATGAGTACAACCTCAATAGCTGATTTCCCTTAAGGGAAATCTGCTAAAAGGAGCATTATTTAGTTGTGAGCAGCAGAACTTTTCAATTGTGGTAAACATAGTCTTTTTTAACTTAGATCGTAATTGCTTTTATATTTTCCTACATATTTATTGACAATAAATGTTACTGTTATACTCTATTAAAGTGATAATTATCCCATTTATATATCACGAAATGGTAATGGTCATTATAAAACGGGGCAAAAGCCGAACAGTTAATATAGCTTAAGTTCTGATAACAATCACAAAATTAGTACCGAAAGTAGTAGATATAGGAACAATAACTTTTATCTTTTAAAACTATTTCATTTTCTACTCTTTCATTGCACCTAATATTATTTCAAGAGTACAGAGTGGACTTTATTAAACACGAAACCAAAATATGTGCTGGACCTACGAGGATTTTTTCAAATCAACTCTTCGGTACTAAAATTTAATTTAATTAATTTAGCATGATCAAATATTTCTTTTCGTTCATTTTGCGAATAATCATTCAGAGAACGGTTTTGTGTTCGAAAAAGTATAATTATTTTATAATTCTTCGAAATAGTATAAATATCAAGTTGATCTCTCATGTTTCCCTAATTTTCTTTAAAATATGAGAAAGAATAAATTTACTGAGTAAACATGTTAGCTACGTCAAGGGTGATTTTTTACATTCGGGTTATTTAATTATTAATATTATTTACTTGAATTTTAATTTTACAAAATTAAATAAATACTAAAATTTTACAAATGTACAAAATAAATAGAAACATGCCACTACAATGGCGATTCATCTTTTAACATGTTAGAATATACTTTTACAAAATTAAACAAATATAAAAATGTTTACAAAGCTAAGTTTTACAAATGTACAACATATATAGAGCGGACAAAACTAAATATAAATTGTTAGTCTATTTACAATATGAGGAAAAAAACATACAAAATGAAATAAAAAAAAAAACTCCCAAAGAAAAACTATAACTAGTTAAACTGGAAGGAGGCAAAACTTATATTCTACGTACAGTGCTTGCTATATATTAAATTGGACAATAAGCTAAATCTAATAAATAAAAATAATTTGTGGTCATTTAATTTATTTAAACGTTTTTAGGAAACTGGTGGAAAACATATGGTATTTAATAGCGAGTAGTAGCTGTTGAAAAAAGGAAAGAAAATTCCACTTCCTTTGAAAAATGGTTTTAAGCTCGAAAAAGATCCATTACAACGATAAGCAATGCTATTAGTCAGAAGAAATTGAAATGGTACTTTAAAAAAACTTCTTACTTTGTCGGAGAAGTCCTAGAGTCCAAATCCTTAGAGATTTATTTATACCTTTCCTCTCCTCTTTCAGAACTTTTGAGCAGAGTTCGAGAATTAGCATAAACATGAATGTCAAGAAATGGCTTTCGTTTAATATAGTTATCTACAAAGTTTTTGGGTCTGTATCAAATCCTATTATAATTTGATCTGCTGAAATATGTTTCTAAGATTAGAATTATTCATTTATTATAAACAATATAAGGTAAATTATGAATATCAATCTTGGATTAGATTTTAGGAAGTTAGGTAGTAATTGATTTGCAATAATGGGAATCAGGTTTGATACTAAGGTCTGCTAATACATTTCATAGACCCAGTTCTAACTGTAGTTTTAAGACATGACTGCCTTAAATAATATCAAAATTTGATATTGTGCATAGCTAATCTGGCTATTTAGTTTTAATTTTAAGGAAAAATAGGCCTCTAAGTATTTTGTATCACTATACTAAACAACTCTTCTAGCTCACAAATTGAACATATAAAGGAAAAGAGGATCTTGCCTTACTCCTCCTTGGAGACCGGGTAAATGCATTTTTAAGATGTCCTTTCTACTCTGAACCACCAGCGGGTAACTTTCATAAAATGTATCCTTACCCTTTCTTTTTAGAAACATTTAATAAGAAGTACTTAAGTACGGCTGAATATACAGAGTCTTTATCATGCAATCGGACATTATAGCCGCACTTCCAATAGCTGCTGCTACACCGGTCCCCGACCCAGTTTGTGATACGTCTGTGCAGACGAATAAGGAATTTTGATTATTGCTAATGACTGAATTAAAATTATTTTGATAAAATTAAAAAGATAGTGACTCAGATTGCTTGTACTCTGTTAAGGTAAGATTAATTTTTATGTTCCTTACTCCCAAACTGGTGTACTTAGATGCCTTTCACTTTATAGAGTTTTGCTCTGAATATTAAAATATATTATTTGTGTTTTTAACGCGAGTCAATAAAAGAGGTTTTTGTTTTGGTTGTTTTTGCAAATATGAGTCAATAAGAGGATTTTTAAAAAAAGTATTTACACAAGACTTATTCAGTGACTCGGTTTTTAACAGATTTCCTTTAAGGGAAATCAGGTATTGAGGTCATACTCATGACGCGATTTTCGAAAGATTTCTTCAAATGTCTATCGATCCTACCCAGGAGATGACGAAAATGAGTTCAAAATTTTATATATATATATATATATATATATATATATATATATATATATTTTTGTCTGATAACTCTCTAGCGGTCGCAATTTTTTTTTGATCGTTACCAAACTCGATATTTAAACGTTTTATGCAAAAAGACAGATCAAGTTCGTTAATGGCTGAAATCGGACCAGTGGGAGGGGGGGTTTAGAGGGGGATTTTCGAAAATTCGAAATATCTCCGTTACCATACGTTGGATGGTATAGAACCAATCTTATTGCAAATTAAATTTACTATAAATATTTGTCTATACATTTATTCTCTATCTTGAATATTAACCGAGATATTTGCATTTGTATTAAGTGTAAAGGACGAGTGAGTTTCCCGCCAAAAGCTAGTTCGGCCGTAACTGTTGGGCTCTCTTATGGAGATTTCTCTATATGACGGACTTTTATTAAATTTGACATTCTCCGTCTACAGGCCAATAGTGGCTCGCCAGATTCTGCACAAAGGCTATCTCCAGGACTTGTTCTAAACGCTCCGGTTGATATTCGTATTCCTGTGTGGTGTATCGAGTCAAGCAGTCGGAGGGTATTTGGACTGGCAGATGAATATGCTGTGCTGCCATAGTCCAGTAGTTTTCTGGTAAAGTACCGATAAAGCATTAGCATGGTGCATCTGTCAGCTGACGAGATTTCGTGATTTTAAGAATCTTCAGTTAATTCAGCGAATTTTTGCATTTAGAGAGAAAAGAGAGAAAACGTTTTAGGTGGGGCACCCATGTTAAACGTCTGTCAAGTGTAAGCCCAAGAAATTTTATTGCATCTGAATGTGTGATGGTGTAGATAGAAAGGGTTATAAGTGGTATCAAGTCTTCTACTTTTGTAAAAAATAATACAATTTTTTTTTTTCTGTGGGAATTTTTGAGCCAGCTGTGTCAGACCACCTTTCTAGTTGATTCATGACGTTTTGTATGATTTAATGACGTGTGTTTAGTTATGTAAATGTAGTGTAAATGAATAAATAGTCTACAACAAGAAGAATCATACTGCTTGTATGCCGATGGTTTAAGAAGTACTGATTAATGCTTACCTACACTCTATAAAAGCAATGTAGAAACTACCCTGGTACTCGGTAGCTGTGTGTATAATTCGATTTGTGCAGATTCTTTAAATTTGAGTAGTCATATTGAAATTCTGCTTGATAATGTGTGTATGAGTGTGTCTGTTTATATACTTAAATATCGCTTTTTCTTCAAACGGACTTTATTTTATGCACTGTTTTACTACCGTTAATTAAAATTCTACGGAACTATCCTTATATAAGTTGTTGTCGGTCACGTAGGTTGAAATGAAACAACATCTGCTTGCCGATACTTCGGCACAAGTCATTACCATTGTCAAGGCCTGAAATATTACTAATATATTAATAATATATAGGGTTTATTAATTTGCTACTTATTATAATTAGTCTTTATATTTTATTATTAAATATAAATATTTTACAGAAGTATAATTGTTAGACCCCCGATGGCCGACGGGTTAAGGCGTGGGTACGCCTACCACTAACAGTAAGCTGAAGGTATAAATAGATGCAGTTTCGATTCCACCCCACCCCCTAAAGGGAGAACATTAGTTCACGTCTTCGCTACCAGAGTGTGCTAGTGTCGCAGCACTTGTGAGTCAGCTGAGTCTAAGGAGTATATACGTCTGACAGTCCACTTTATACAGACTGGTTGAACGGTGACTGCCTGGATAGAATGAAGCCCGTCAGTCCACTGGAGACATTCCTCCCTGGTTAACGGAGGTTGATCACTCACTAAGTAAAACTCTGATCACGAATCCCCCGAGTCACGCTCGGCTCTGCTAAAGATCTTATTAGCCTATAATGCCAACAGAAAAAAAGAAAAGAAAAAAAAACAGTCAGGGGACTGCCGGTAGAAGTGAAAACTCCTTTAGCTTTGATCGCTCAATTTTAGCATTGCTGAGAAAAATTTTTTACGAAGTCTTATTTTAAAAATATTTTTAGTTATTTATCAATAAGTAACAGTTATGTTCTATTTTACATGAAAAAATGAAATGATAAAAATAATAGTGATAAAAAAAAATTATGTACCACGAATTGTTTTATTTATCAATATAAAATACTATACATAATTATTTCAGTTATTTTACATAAAAGAAAAAAATTACATTTCAGAATTATTACAAATGCTTTACAAAAATAAGTTAAGTACACTCAGAAAAATAAATTTCTATCCATAATTTCAACAACTCTTGCACCATCATCACTGCCAGCATCATCACCAATTTCTAAAACTGATACAATCGGTATATGGTAGCTAAAGTAGGATACAAACAGTTTTGATTCGAATTTATTTAAATATCGGAATTGATTTAAATATCGGAATTTATTTAAATATTCGAATTTATTTAAACTTCGGGTTAAAATATCTATGAAAGTAAAAATGGTAGATATATAGTATCTGTGAACGAAATGATGCTGGTTTTGTCCTCTTTAAAATGGTATGCGAACGAAAACTCTAGCTAATTTGGTTCAGGAGTTATGAAGAAAAGAAGCTCCTTTAGCTTTGAGTTGAGTACTAGCGGTGGCGGTGGCGGTGTCGCGATTTCATACTTTTTTCCTCTCCCGCAAATGCTTCCTTACGGGGTGCACAACGTGCCTAAAGAAGTTTTCACTTCAATTGTAAATAAACTATCAAATGATTAGGTTATAAAATACCATATGATTTTATTTCTAAACCTTAGTACTAGCGGTGGCAGTGGCGGTGTCGCGATTTCATACTGTTTTCCTCTCCCGCAAATGCTTCCTTACGGGGTGCACAACGTGCCTAAAGAACTTTTCACTTAAAAAAAAAATACAATTCTCAGTACCTACTTAAAAATCTTCTTACGAACTGAGTACAACTGTAGACAAACTGAATATTCCAATTTAGTCAAAAAGCTTAAAAAAATATATAAGAACTATTTCGGGAAAGAGAGTTGGAGGCAGTATATCAACGAAGTAGCCCTTCCAGTATCCAGTTCGTAGTAGAGAAAGGCGATGTAGTTTTATTTCACCCTACGTGACCAACAACCCCACATAAGATAAGGGTTGATGTATGGGTGGCCACCTTTAAGTTACTCGTAATTTTACATGTGGATAAATTCCTTTTAAACGTGAATCCTAGACTAATATTCATCGCTTTTAACGGTGCTGACTTTTCATGATGTTGTAATCTTAAAGGAGATTTTAATTAACGTTAAAAGTAGCAAGCGGAGTAAAAAAAAATAAAAATGTCTCCTAAGATAATTCACAGGGAATGGGGAAAAAGAAAACTGTTTGAAACGCTGATTGAAAGAAAATAACGAGTAAGAGGCAACAAGTCATCGAAGGTTTTCAATTTTCACTAGAAAGGGTTGATCGGGATTATATTCTTCATTCCACCCCTTCATCACCTTAATTTTCATTCTTTGGAAAATAACTTGGCAATGTTTTTTTTTTTTCTCCAAGAGATTGTTCTGGAATTAAGTCAACCCTTCAATTGAGTAATTTCTTCAGTGTGTATAAAACTAAGGTAGCTCCTTATTTCTTTATTTAGTTTGTATTCCCATTTAAACGAAAATAGATGTCGTACTTATTGTTAAAGTTGTACTTGTTAAAATTAATTACTGCTTTTAAGATTATGGTTTCTATAGACACTTTGTCATTTACAACTTTTGATCATAATTTGCCTTTTACTCTTAAGCTATTTTATAAATGGAGTAATAAGTATGAAGAACTCTCAACGATTGATTTAAACTCTGAAATATTTTTTATTCAGTTCAGTAGTAATTTGAGAGATTCACAATGTTTCTTGTCTTTAGAAAAATACAGTAGTTGGTGAAGCCATCTAATTGTAAAACATATGTTAAAATATCAACTGTCATGGTAAAGAAAAGCACGGTTACTTTTATTCCAGTGGATAGGAAGCAGAGAAAGCAAGTTCTCTAAATCTACATGATTTATATATATATATATATATATATATATATATATATATATATATAAGCGCGTCTGTGTGAGTGTGTTTTGAAAGCAACCGTTTTTGATATTTAAATGTTTTATTTAAGAACAGATAAATATTGAGATATTTCATTACGGAAATATTTTCACATTTCACGGTTGAACCTCGTTTCGGAGGATTGTGTGTTTAAAGAAGGGGTAAAATAAAACAGTCTAAATATTATTTTACATCGGGTTGAAAAAAAGTTATCCGACCAAAGTTATTTAAAGTGCTAAATTGTCGTTTCTGTTGACTTTTCATATTTGTTAGCCCTGTTTTTTCACCTTCACCAACACCAATAATAACAAATATAATAGTGATTAAAGTAAGTAAAAGTTCTTAAAAGATTGCTATTCTATTAGTGTAAGTTTGAACGTTTGAGTTTGAATTTGAAAGTTTGATAGCTCTAAAGCAAATGTGAATTGGGCCAGAAAAAGGGAAGTTTACAAAGCCTTTGTAAACTTATCAAGAAAAAAAATATAAAGCCAGGGGTAAAAAATCGGTCTGGCCTCAATAGATTAAAATAAATAAATAATCGCATGAAGAGAATAAAAATACTAGAACCATCAATTACATTACAATAATTCTTTTAGACAAGGAACTGTACAATTTTTATAAATCTATACATTGAATTTAACTTTCAATTTCTTTATTTTTATGCTTGCTAAATGTATTTGAATTTTTTAATTTAAATTTATCTGTTTTTGTAGTTATAGCTTGGCGTTCTGTCAGAAGTTTCCATTTTTTAAGGATTATTTATATTACTAATTTCAATCACCTCCATATAAAGTGGCTGTCAATCAGTGTAGTCAGTCATTCGCTCCAGAATCAAATGTTATCCAACGGCTGTAATCCATGAATGCTTCATTCATGATAGTAGTATACAGCTTTATTGAAATATCCAATTAAAAAAGTGATTCAAGAAGACAAGATTAAGAAATAAAAACCTCATTGGTGCCCATATTTCTTCCCAAAGACCAGCAAAATAATTCTAATTTTTTCAAAGACCGCTTAAGTGCCTAAACAGATTAAGGACTTTCTTTGTAACTCTAAGGGCCAATATGTAAATAACCAATTATAATTCGGTGTGATTTATAAATATAAGAGCAGCATGACTACAATAATTCAATTTATTATTATATCTACTGATTTCATGTTATTTTTGGATGATATAAATTATAAATTATTATGAGGCTAAATTATGTAAACAAAAATAAATAAAGGACAATTAAGCTCTTCCTTTACATTACTCGATCAAAACATCATCAAATCAAATTATATTTCATATCATTTAAAAGTTCGATTCCAGACTTGACAATAGGAATTTATTTAATGACGGACTCATTAAATAAAATCCTCAGTCCCACTTTGGCTAGAAGAGGGAGAGAATAATGTAAATATACTCTCTCATTTCAGGATTACTGAACTGAGTATACAAAATCCAATTGAAAGATAAAAAAGTGATTCATGAATACATGGTTAAGAAACCACACCTCATTAGTGCCCATTTTTCTTTCTAAGGACCAGCAAAAGAATTCCACTGTTTTCAAGGACCTCTAAAGTGCCCACACAGATTTAGGAATTTCTTTGTAACACTAAGGGCCAATGTGTTAATAACCAATTATTAATTTCATAAATAAGTGCGCATATTAATAACATGAATATAACTTGGTTATTCATTTTAATTCTAAATGTAAACATCATAAAACAATTCGTAGTGTAACATAATAATAATATAACCTCAAAACCATAAATTAACAAAAGAAACAATAATCATATGTAACAACTCGCCGCTATTATTAATTTCATAAATAAGTGCACATATTAATAACATGAACATAACTTGGTTATTCATTTTAATTCTAAATGAAACCAACAGAAAACAATTCCTAGTGTAACATAATAATAATATAACCATAAAAACCTTATATTAACAAAAGAAACACAATAATCATATGTTAACAAGAGTAAAACAATAATTATATGTAACACCAATTATAATTCGATGTGATTCATAAATTTTAGGGTAGTTTTGCTGCAATAATTGTATCTGAATGATCTTTTGTTGTTGACTTTCAATCAAAATGACATTTAAAAGATTTTATCCAATTCGGAATTTATCTGGAGCATATTATGTAAATTGGATAATCGATGAGCCACCCCATAGAGAGGAAGTTATTATTTAATTTTCCCCACTTAAATTTCACTGGTGTTTATAGACAGCGACGAGGTGGAATAATGTGGCACTGAGCTGGAAAATGATAAAGCACTCGAAGGAACAATGATAAATGCGAGTCTTTATCTTAATTACTAACGGCGCTTCTCTTAATAAATCCTTCCACTTGTCCTCTCATCCAATATAATTTATTATAAATAATTTCTTTATAATCCCTTTAGACTTTTATCTGTCACATACTTTTATATCTCAGAAATTTAGTAGAAAAGTCAGGTTTGTTGGCAAAAGGTATGGGACAGCACTGAAAAACAATTAATTCTCTAAAACTGAATTTCAGTTTATATTTTTGTTTTTGGCGTTCAGATTTTATCAAAATCTTATATTTCCAGAAATGTGGAAGTTTTTCCTTTCTTTAAGTAACAATTTGACTGCTCTTAAAAATTTTCTTAATTGGTTTTGTAGTTTCAAAACCAATTAAGAAAATTTTCTTGTTCCTGAAGAAAAAGATCTTGTTCCTGAATTATGTATTTAATATCCAGTACCAGACTGTCTATGATGCAGAGAGAACTTTAATGTTTTAGCAGTTTTCGCATGGCTGTGTTTCTTTTATTTTTAAGATATTTAAACATTTATTTATAGTTACATGCAAAAAAAAAACAACGTAATTTTACTTCTCACCAAAAGATTATTCCAATAGTGAAAACCGTGGTTTTCAAGAGACCTTTGGGTGAATTTTGCTCTGATAAATTCCTCTGCTATGGAATTCCACGTCACAAAAATTCTTTTAATTGTTTCTGTTGGGAATCGGGAAACTTTAGTGTTCAGTATTTAAGTCTTTCAAGTATCCCTAGTATTCGAACAGCATTTTCATCCCCGAAAAGATTCACTTTTCCAGATATTACTGAAAATAAAATGCATTGCTCGATGTGACAGTTTACTAGTTATAGACGATTTAACATTTGTACATATATTCCACGCATGGTCTGAATCAGGGCAAACGCTGATCATAATTTCAGTTAAGAAGTTGTATCGCTTTCAAAACTGTAAGGACCTGAAAAGTACTGAATTTATTAGAGACGGACATTGAATGTTTTATTAATTTTTGAGGATAGAAAATTGCTATTGTGGACTATTTTCAGATTTTAAGTCACCAGTGAATATTTTATTAGGATTAGGACAATTTTAAGCAACTTCTCATACAGTAAGCAGTTTTAGCGAATTAGGAGACAACAAAATTCTTATTCTTCTTATTTATTAACTTCCACTTACTACTACTATTAATACATTTGTTATGTTTAACAATTTGTTTTTTCTGTGGTATATAATTAGACTTTTTTAGAAGAATACAGTAATCTAGAGATACAGAGGAAGTATAAATATTTTTAATAAATTTCAGAGTAAGAAAGTTGTAGACGTCCTGAATAAAATCCAAAACACATTTTACCCCTATAGGGTTTGCCGAATCATTGGCAGAAGAACTGAAACTAATAGTAGGTGAACAGGCTTATGACAGCTGATTGTAAACCCATTCTCAAGAGGTTAAATTTTAGTTTTGTTTTCTTTATTAAAAATACTCTCCTGTGGTTGCCACTAATGTAATGAAACCCGTTTTGGGCAAATGCAAAACATTATTCAAGGAGACATCTTTTTTATCCTGAAAGGCTGTATCCTGAAACATCAATCAACAAACAACGACTTTCACCTCAATTCGATAAGTAAGCTTTCAAATCAACTATGTAGTCTTCCTTATTGCAAATATACTTCTTAATTAACACTTTCGTTGCTGAAAGAAAATGGTTAGCCTTGCCCTGGGCTAAAGTGTTTTTTTTTTGGTTCATTTCATACTAAATAGGTTTAGAATTACTAAAGTTTTGACCTTTTCGAGAGAAAATGGTATTTAAGCTTACTTCTGGTCTAGACGCGCGAGGTGCACGACTGGAAAAACAGTATAGGCAATCACGCACAACAGTTATCCAACCCCAAGACAATTCTCTTCTTTTTCAGGAAATAGCTTACACATTTATTACTTAATAGCTCTCTTTCTATTTCTACGTAAATATTTGTTAATATGATCTAGAAACATAAAAAAAATAAATAAATGCAACAGTAAAATTATCTCTCAGAAAATAGGTATTATTTTTTCAATTTTTTATTTATTGAATGGTTAGGTACATTTCGAAGATGTTTGTTTGCGTATAATTGCGATATGAGGCTACTCAAATTGTGTTTGATTTCAAACCTTTATTATTATAGTAAAATACTTTTTATTATAGGTCTCATGAGTTTTTTTTTTCATTTGATTATTTAATTTATTTTTTTTTTAGGATTTATATAACACGATAATAATAATTTTAAACTAATTTGTTTTTAAAATATACCTATTGATTAATTATATATAACAATTTTAAATGATGACTAAGTTTAAATCTAATACCCTTATTATACCTAAAATTATTCTAAGTGTATTTACAAAAATATTAAAATAATTGCTAAAAATTTAATCACTACCAACAGTAAACTAAAACAAAATACCATATTTACAATTTTTATATTCATGTGTTAATTACATTCTATGGCATTTAGTAGAATTTCTATTCAAAAATACTGAAAGCAAAAATCAAATGTATGGTTGAATATATATAAACACAAATATTTCAACCGGGCTGTTTCCAGGGGTAGAAGCTGAACGTGATGAGAAAACTAATTTAAAATGTAAATTGAACTTATAGAGTAAAAAAAAAAACTTTTTTTTTTTTATTTCCCTCTGAATTGAATTTTCTCTATCATTTTCTAGCTCCAGTTCGTTTATTTTTAGTAAAGAAGCAGTTAAAACCCTTGGGACGCAATCCTATAACCCCTGACTTGAATTCCATTGGAAAATAACTTCCATTGGAGGGCAACTAAAAAAAATCATCCAATATCACCTTGTTCCCTGCAGACTTCATCATGAGTTTGGCACCTGGGACACCTCAATTAAAAAAAAAAAAATCCGAACCCTAAAATTTTATTTGATACAAATATTTACCTCTTACCCCGACCTAGAAAACCTCTTTAATACTCAACAAGATAATGGACCCCTCCAGTCATATCTCTCTCTCTCTCTCTCTCTCTCTCTCTCTCTCTCTCTCTCTCTCTCTCTCTCTCTCTCTCTCTCTCTCTCTCTCTCTCTCTCTCTCTCTCTTCTCTCAGCATAACCTCGCAGAAGTTTCTGATTGTGGCTTCATAGAATAAATCCTAAACCCTCCAATGTTTCGCACCGACTATCTACTTATTTAATTTATACTTCAATAACTAAATAATAATTAAAACCACTCTGATTACCATGTCTTGGGGATATATTCATTCATAATCATATCCCCTAAACCCAGACTTTAATAGTTGCAATAGTATTCCATTAAATATAATCTCCAGAAGATTTGAAAAGCTTCTGGGGCTCCCGTAGGCTGTCAGGACCTAACTAAAAATGCCAAAATTTGACTCATAATGGAATAGTAAATAGTAATGTTACAGAAGTTTGAATTTGCTAAAAATTGATACTTCTATTATAAAAGAATATACAAATTACATATATTTAAGATTATTCTGTAATATATAAGTTCAGGTACTTGTATTCCTAAAATTCGGGATCCATGAAGATCTACTTGAGGTGAAAACAGCTGATCGATCGACCTTAATGACGGGGTCTGTAGTTAAGCCTGTCTTAAGTAGGAGTATTAAGTTCTATTTAGCAGCAGGGTTCAGCTGGTGTTTTACTGGGCGTTTTGGCTAACAGTAAAGAAGGAATAGACATTACTCGTTACTAATAGTAATAGTTAGTAAATGGTACAATGGTGTATGACAGTTATTGCATTCAGTAAGCCTCCATTTTTAGTCATCCCAGAGGGACTCAGCTTAGCCATGCAGGTTAAAGAGTTGGACTTAATTTCCCATGGTTAACCTAGATTGGCGGATTCGATTCCCGCCCGAGAAAATACGAATTTATTTACTGACGAACTCATTAAGTAAAACCCTTAGTACCACTCTTGGTAGAAAACATGACGACCTACAGATATCCCCTCCTAATTAGCAACATTAGTAACAATAATATAAAAAAGTCCGTCACGCAGGGGCTGCGTAAACTAAGCAGATTTCCCATGTGACGTTTTACAATAGAGAAATCTGCATAATGGTAACACAATACCACCGTGATTAAATACAAAAGGTAATGAGAAATCTTTCAGTTAATTAAAATAAATTCCCAGCTGAAACGGCTTCTGAATTGTAAGAATAATTTATATTTTAATTACTCAAATTTTAGTAGACCAAGAACTAAAGAACAGGACGTACTTGCATAAATCTCACAAAGTAACGAAGGTAAGATAAGGATAGAAACGCCAGGTAAGGTTAGAAGAAGCTTCCACCTGAGCCGAGTACTGGCGGAAATGGCCGAACTGTACCCGACCATAGACTTCATAAAAATGCAAATATCTCAGTTAATATTCAAGATAGAGAATAAATGTACATAACAATATTTATAGTAAATTTAATTTGCAAGAAGATTGATTCTGTACAATTTTTCGATCTGACGTATAGTAACGGAGATATTTCGAATTTTCGAAAATCCTCCCCTCCAAACCCCACCCCCTCCCACTGGTCCGATTTCAGCCGTTAACGAACTTGATCTTTCGTTTTACATAAAATGATTAAATATCCAGTTTGGTACGTGGTATGCAAATACGTTGTTTGGTGACTTCAGTAATTAAGATTCTTAACTCACGAATATTTATTTGATTTATATCGTACTTGACATTTAACCGTTTCATTCAAGAATAAAGATCACATTCATTAATGGCTGTATTCGGACCAGGAAAAATGTTATAAAACCATTTTATTTAAACTATTGACACTCTACATTTGTTGTTTTGCAATATATTTTCGTAAGTTAAATATTAATCTAGTTATGAGTACTTTCTTGTTTTCCTTTAGTAACCCCCCCCCACTTCAACTCATCGGAGTTTTATTAGAAATAGATACTATACGGTAACATGAGATTTCTAGTGTGTCGTACAAAGACGTGGGAAATCTGTTTTGTTTATGAAGCCCCTTCGAAACGGACCTTTTACCAGATTTCCTTCAAGGAAAATCAGCTATTAGGATTATACACATGGTGCGGTTTTCAAAAAATTGTCACAAATGCTCATCGATACTACCCTGGAGATAACAAAAATGAGGTCCATTCAAGCTATATATATTTATTTGTCTGTTAACGCTCTAACGGTCGCAGTTTTTGTTTAATCGTTACCAAACTCAATATTTAAACGATTTATGTAAAACATTGGTAAGGTACGTTAACGGCTGCAATGAAATGTATCGGATTGTAAAACGTTATACGCTCTTAGCAAAATTGAGTATACCAACAATTGGAAAATCTGTTTAGTCTACGCAGCCTTTATGATAAACGGCACCATGGACGAGACAGTCACATTACTTAGGCAAATATCCTAAGTGGATAAGGAAATAAAAAAAAAAAAATATTTAGGGTAGAGAGAATCTTTTACTCGCCTTCGAAGTAACCCCATCTGGAAGTGTGAACGAAGGACATCCGTTTATTCCCCAGTGAGCTGTTCCAAAGAGATATAGAAATGGGAGAGATAAACGATGAAATAAAAACTTATGAGAGAAAGCCCCTCCATTGTCTGGGCAACACATGTAGGCCAATAGATGCGATATTTGCAGACTAGCAAACCATCACCTTACAGCCTTCTACAAATATTCTACAGATATCTCTCTCACACTCAATCCTACATCTTCTTTTCCTTTCGTTTCTTTTATTAGTCTTATTTTAGGTATAATCCACTTTATATATATAAATCTCATCAATATAAGTTTCTTTTTCAAAAATGACTTTTCTTTTAAAATTTGTTTTGTATTATAATAATTCTCAACTGTAAGTTTCAAGTTCAGTAAAAACTCAAAATAACCCAATTTTTAATGTAATTATTGTAATATTTAATGCGATAAGATAAAATGAATTAAATAAATTATCCAAAGGTGTTTTATTGCAAAGTACGATCTTTTTGTTTTAGCAGATTTCATTTAAGGGAAATCAGCTATTGCAGTAGTACTCATAACGCGATTTTCGAAAACTTTCCTGAAGTGTCCATCGATCCTACCTAGGAAATGACGAAAATGAGGTCAGTTCAAACTTTTATATATACTGCTCAAAAATGAATAGGGATATTACCTGTTTTGTAGTATTTGTGGGGCATAGCATTTTAGTTTTTTTTTTTTTTTTCTTTTTCTAAATTATAAATATCATTAATATTTATTAGAAATTATTGTCTCCCGGGGGTATTTCGAAATATGTCCATTATTACACGTTGGGTCGAAAAAGTGTATAGAATAACTCTTATTGTAAATATATAAATAAATTTAATTTATTGTAAATTAAATGTTCTATGAATGTTATAAAATGCGTTTTTCTATATTTTCTATAAATGTTATATGCGTTATATTTTTTCACTATCTTCTTTATAAACCGAAAAGTTGCATTTTTTTAGTTTACAGCCTTCTATAAACCCCACTTCTACTCATGCCATATTTGCAATAAGCATATTATGAAGCACATTATTTGAAGCCTAAATACCAAATATTGTTCTCACTAACTTTTACGTTTTGTGATATACGCAAACACTTGACGCACGTGGGAAAGTTAAGGTACTTTTTTTTCTATTGATTTCATGTCATTTATAAATTATATATATTATTATAAGGGTAAATTATGTAAAAAAAAATAAATAAAGGACAAGTGATCTCTTACTTTACATTACTTGATCAAATCATCATGCATTTAAATTACATTTTCTTTTCCTTTGATCTTATTTAGATTTGATTTTCGGTGTTGTTTTATTTTATTTTTTTTGGTTTTATTGTTTTGTTTCTCTCATTTTTACAAATATTTTTTTTAATATTCTAATTATTGTTATATCCTTAAAAAAATAAAGAAACTGGTAAGATATTCCGATATCAATTACTCGAGTAGTAAGAAAGGCACCCAAAAACGGATTAGGTAGCCTTTCATAGCTTTCTAAAAATGTCAAGAAGGCACCCCAACATTTACAGTTTCGTATTAGCCCTCACAGAGCACATTGTATGTGATCTGATGGCGGTATTTAATGTGACTCGATCAACCAAACAAGTTTGCTTCTTTGCCATTTTTTGCTATAGGGTTTCCTTTCCATGATATTTCGAATATGCTGTTTTATCTGTGGCAACCTCTCTATACATAAGAAACAAAGTTGAAAAATGTGGAAAAAAACATCAGTTTGTGATATTAATACCAAATAATCTTCTATTTTCATTGAACTGTACGCAACAGTGACTATACCAAGTAAAATTCGGCTTATAAATAAATCTATTAAACAACTCAATTTAATTATAATCATCAATCGCCTCTACCTAAAAAAATCCTACACAACAATCCCTAGCAATCATCTCATACAAAGAAAACACTAGATTTCACTTGTTGACTGCAGTTCTAGTTCTTTGTAGTTTGCAGTCCGACGCTTCTGATACGGTAATAAAAACTTTGAGCAATGCTCCATTTATAACCCATTCAGAACTCATCATTATTTTCATTTATAAATATTTACTCACACATATTTAGACGGAATAATTCCTTCTCACCTTATATTAATTGCTCTGTTTATCAATTTAGAGAGCTAACCAGCTGTAGAAGCAGTGCAGTAACCAGTCTTTATCTTAAAACGTGTACAAATGGAGTTTTATACATGTTTTTCTAACAGGAATATGAGCGACATTAATTGTATTTTGGCGTTTTGATAAGCTATCAGTAAACCCCCACTCCTAATATGTCTACTTTCCGCTTGAAGGTAATACCTCTTACTTAGAGAGGTACCTAATATCCTCTCATTACCCTATATTACCTTACATAAAATGGTATCTATTGAAAAAGTCCGTCACGCAGGGGCTGCGTAAACTAAGCAGATTTCCCATGTGAAGTTTAGTAATAGAGAAATCTCCATACTGGTCACACGCCACCCTGATTAAATACAAACGGAAATAAGAAATGTTTCATACAATTTCAATAACCAGAAATGTAAACAAACGGGCCTGTCCGCCTCACACCGGAAAGAAAAATAATTACTGAAATATATCAAAGTATAACATTTTAATATTATTGAGAACTATTTCCTATATCTAGTACTGTAATTAATAATGAGTCAGGATAATTGTTATCTCAATCAATCAAATTTTAGTAGTCCAAAACCTTAAGACGGGGGGGGGGGTGACCAGGACATATTTGCATGTACCTCGTATAAAAAAGGTCTCTTCAATACACTTTTTGGTATTTAAACTTGGAATAATGTGATTTATTATATAACAGAATATTGCTTCTGTAACACGAGTAGAAGTAGGCGTTTGCAGAAGGCTGAAAACTGAAAAATGCAAATATCTCGGTTAATAAGCTTGATAGAGAATAAATGTATATAACAATATGTGTAGTCCATTATATTCGCAATAAGATTGGTTCTATACAATTGTTCAATCCGACGTATAGTAACGGAAATATTTCGAATTTTCGAAAATTCTCCCCTCTAAACCCCCCCCTACCTGGTCCGATTTTAGCCGTTAACGAACTTCATGTTTCTTTTTACATAAAACGACTAAATATTGAGTTTGGTAACGATCAAACAAAAATTGCGACCGCTAGAGCGGTAACAGACAAATATATAGATATATACAGTTTTGAACGGACCTCATTTTCGTCATCTCCTAGGTAGGATTGATGGACATTTGAAGAAAAAATTCGAAAACTCCGTCATGAGTACAACCTCAATAGCTGATTTCCCTTAAGGGAAATCTGCTAAAACATGTGGTTAGATGTTGTCACGAGTGTGTAAAGCTGCACATGGGAAAACTGCATACTTAATGCAGCCCCTGCGTGACGGACGTTTTATCATTCAACATAGAAATTCTTCTCAGAATACGCCTCCTCTAAGAAAGGGATTTCTTTAAAAATTGTACTTATTTCACGTTGATATTCGGTCCATAGCTGTAGTGTTCTTTAAAATCCGTTACACACGAGTATACTATATAACATGATTAATTTCATTTATGTTAACATTTACATTAGCGCTGAATATCAATATATATTAATTAAGCCCCCACCCCCTTCCGCTCCAGCCCCATATCGCCAAAGGGCATATCATGTTGAAACCGTTCACCGGGCGATCGATCAGGCTTTCATACGTTATCTCAAGCAGCTTAAAGTGGGCGTTAATATATTACAACTTTTCAAGGGGTTATTTCATTATTATAATACAAATTATTAATTTCCAATACTGCATTCACTTCAATTTAATTAAAAAGTCCGTCACGCAGGGGCTGCGTAAACTAAGCAGATTTCCCACGTGAAGTTTTACAATAGAGAAATCTGCCTAATAACAACTGTAGTAGTAAAAAACCTCTAAACCTAAAACATTATTTAGGGCGTAATAACCCAGTAGTTTCTAGCCCCAAAAAACAGTTAACCTAACCTCTAAACCTATTCACGCGGGACGAATAGTTATGGAAACGGCCACCAGAGCTCTCGGCGGAAAGTCCAAACATAGCCTACTGGTGACCACACGTAGAATACAAATGCAAATATCTCGGTTAATATTCAAGATAGAGAAAAAATGTATATAACAATATTTATAGGAAATTTAATTTGCAATAAGATTGATTCAATACAATTTTTCGGTCCGACGTATAGTAACGGAGATATTTCGAATTTTCGAAAATCCGCCCCTCTAAACCCCCCCTCCCACTGGTCCGATTTCAGCCGTTAACGAACTTGATCTTTCTTTTTACATGAAACGACTAAATATCGAGTTTGGTAACGATCAAACAAAAATTGCGACCACTAGAGCGGTAACAGACAAATATATATATATATATATATATATATATATATATATATATATATATATATATATATATAGAGTTTTGAACGGACCTCATTTTCGTCATCTCCTGGGTAGGATCGATGGACATTTGAAGAAAAATTTCGAAAATGAGTACAACCTCAATAGCTAATAAAAACGTGTAAATGAATACTAGTAAGTCATATGTTGATCAAGTCCGAAATGAGTATCTTCAAACTAATCAACATTAATGCTGAAATCGTGATGTCAAAACTATATAATTCTAGTTATAAATGTAAGAATGTGTGTAAATATGAAGCATAGTGATTTGAAAAAATGACGTATAAAAATAAGAAACATAAAAAAAAAAATCGTCACGCAGGAGCTGCGTTAACGGAGCAGATTTCCCATGTGTCTCAAATTTAATGTGAACAATATTTAGTATTTTGGCTTCAAATAATGTGCTTCATAATATAACAGCTTAATGTTAATATGGCATGAGAAGGAGCGGGGGTTTACTGAAGACCGAAAAATAAAAAATGCAAATATCTCGATTAATAATCAAGATGGTGAAAAAAAAACGTTCATAACAACATTTATGGAACATTACATTGCCAATAAGATTGGTTCTATACAATTTTTCGCATAATAACGAAGATTAAGAATTTTCGAAATTTCCTCTTTCTAAACTACCCCTCCTACAAGTTTCTCAGTCATTAACGAACTAGACCTTCACTTTTACATAAAACGTTTAAATATTGAGTTTGGCAAGGATCAAACAAAAATTGTGACCGCAACAACAACAATCCTTGTTTTATGTGGTTGTCGGCGTGGCACGTGGGCTGAAATGAAGCTACTTCAGTTTGCTAACGTTTCTGTTAAATTTACTACATTTGTCAAGACCTCAAATTATACATACATATTAATGAGAAAAAAGAGGATTTATTTGATACTGGGTTTTTTTTAAAAATGTGAAATAAATACATGTATACATGTCATTCTATGGCAAAAGAACCATTACATAAAATACATCCTGCATCACCGAAACGTTGGCAAACTGAAGTACTTTCTTTTCAACCCAAATGACCCAACATAAAATAAGGATTAAAAAGAAACTAGTTTTCAGGAAAACTGGATGGCTGATAAAAATCCACTGCTTGACAACTTCCCACTACGAGGATGGCTCCATGACAAGTCATTCCGCCATGGCTGCGGAAGCTAAGTAGATATCCCCCAACAGGTGAGACACATTAGTGATCTCATTTCATCATATATTTTCTATTTCTAAGCAAAAATCTGATGAGTGGAAGTAGGAGGAACAAATAAACATAGTCAAATTAAGAAGGAAAAACCTGAATAGATGGCGTCATCATAAAGCGGATATGCATAAATGCCTCATGGCAAAAGTCCATTGAAATACAATATATTTATAAATAGTATTTAAGCATTGAATAAGACGTGATATATTGTTAACGTGCAATTACTAAAGGTGAGGGGTTTTTTTTTTAGGAACTTGCGTCATGAGTAAAACCTCAATAGCCTATTTTCCTTGAAGGAAATCTGCACACACACCGATTTTGGACGGGCGATTTTTTACCGGCCGTCCAAATTCCAATAGTGAACCGCAGGCGGCAACGGGACCTGGCACACACGCCGACCGCTGACCGGCGCCGGTAAAATGCCGGTGAGCAGCCGGCCACTGCCACTGTACACGCCGGTGCCGGCGACACAGTGGCGAATGTGACTAAATACAAACTTGCACACGCACCGATTTATTTCCGGCCGTCTCAGCAGTCCTCGCTACACCATCCTTCAGTGCAGTCGACTTCTTTTAACTACTGTTTTTAGTTTTTTGTGCGTGCCTGCTTGCTTGAGTTTTTGAAATGGGTGACGTAATAGATAATGATATCCTTATTTCGTTAGTGGAGGCAAGGCCCTGGGGACTTGTCTCTGGAGACTTTCAAAGACAGGAATCTTACCAGGGACGCGTGGAGGGAAGTTTG
Organism: Riptortus pedestris; assembly: GCA_019009955.1. Taxonomy (NCBI): domain Eukaryota; kingdom Metazoa; phylum Arthropoda; class Insecta; order Hemiptera; family Alydidae; genus Riptortus; species Riptortus pedestris. Next base: position 133,450,396 of record CM032230.1, read on the forward strand.
TTGCGCTCTGAAAAACGGCTTTGATGATCTGGAGGATTCATTGTTATTCAGTCTCGTGTCACAAAAGAAACTGGATGTCTACATGCACCTTGCGGCCAATTTTTTACCGGCCATCCAAAATCGGTGTGTCTGCAAATACCTCATATCCGATAAAATATCGGCCGATTTTTTACCGGCCGTCCAAAATCGGTGTGTGTGCAAATAGCCTTAAAAGAAACATAATACTTTGTACAATCAAAAAATGGCCTAACAAACTGTCCAACTCTAATGTTGATGATATGGTCTCTTGAGAATAAGAAAAGAGGAATTTAAAAACCTACTTACGTGAAATATGAAGGAAAATATGCATAAAGAGGTTTTCAAAGAAGACGTAGAGGGAATGGAAGATGCCATTTCAATTTTCCCGTTTCCTTGAAACATTTACCGAAGGCGGAGAGGTTGGTTTCCTTTCTTCCGTGTTGTCAGATTAGATTTCTACCTCAAGGTAGGCCTGCTAAAACAAATTCACAGGAGGCAATCATATACACGATTTCCATAAACTTCACATTCAGTGCCACATCAACGCAAACACAAATATTTTTCATCTCTATGCTTTTATCTCTCAGCGGGTGTCTCTAAGGGTTCTTGTCCCTCGTATATTTTCAGACACCAACGCGCTCCTGCCGAAAAGAACCAAGCTACACCTCCGTATTTTCTTCTGCTGGCTTTGGTTATCCGTGTTGTACGAAGTGCTCCAAAAACGGTCAAACATTCATTAAATTTCGCTGTTCATTATTGCTATTCCTTCCCGAAGACTGGACCAATCCTTACAGAATTGTTTCACAATATACTAACATTTTATTTATTTTATTTTATTTATTCATTTATTTTTGTCTTTATATATATATATATATATATATATATATATATATATATATTTGTTAACGCTCTAGCGGTCTCATTATTTGATCCTTACCAAACATGATATATAACCATTTTTTGTAAAACGACAAATAGAAAAAAAAAGATCAAGTTCGTTAATGGCTGAAATCAGACCAGTGGGAGGGGACGGGTGTTTAGAGGGGAAATTTCGAAAATTCGAAATATCTCTGTTACTGTACGTCGGATCAAATCATTGTATAGAACATGTAATAATGTCATATTAATAATAAGCTGTTATGTCATGAATCACTTCATTATAAAGGATAAATACCAAATATTGTTTTCATTGAACGTTTACTTTGTGAGATATAAGCAAATAGGTTCCGTTGATCCCATCACCTTCTTTTGTTTTTGGATTACAAAAATTTGAGTGATTGAGTTAAAAATATAAATAATTCGTTATAAATTACAGTGAATAGTTTATATAATATAGTTTTTGTTGAAGAGGCTATTAAAATGTAAATTGGTTGAAAGATTTCTCATTATCTTTTGTATTTATTCACTTAATATTCTTGGTGGTGTTCCCAGTATATCTGCTTAGTTTACGCAGCCCCTGCTTGACGGACTTCATTATATGTATACTTGTTTGGATCCGGTTATCTTTAAAATTGGGCCAACCTTTGTCAAATGGGGACGATGCAATAAATTTTAATAATTTCCCGACGGCAAACGTCTGAAATGTAAACAAACAGATCTGCCAAACTCTCGGAGCTGAACAGATAAATAGAAATATTCTTCACCGGAAGGAAACTTAAGTAAAAAACAATTACTGAAATATATTTGAATATAACATATTAATTTTATTGAAAACTATTTACTATATCTATTACTGTAATTTATAATGAATTAGAATAATTTTCAGCCATTCCGATTTCAGTCATTACCGAACTTACCCTTCCTTTTTACGTAAAACGGCTAAATATCGAGTTTGTTAACGCTCAAACAATAATTGCGACCACTAACAGACAAATATATATATATATATATATATATATATATATATATATATATATATATATATAATTTTGAACGTATCTCGTTTTCGTCATATCCTAGGTAGGATTGATGGACATTAAAAGAAAAATTTCATCTCGAGTCATGAGTACGACCTCAGTAGCTGATTTTCCTTAGGGAAATCTGCTAAAATACTTTGTTGATCAAATCTCTTCGCTCGTGTTGACGTAGAGAAAAACATGGTGAACTTACGTCCTGCTGCGAGTGAGAAATGGGATATAAATCATTTTGGAAGCGAGCGAAAATTGTAATCCCAATGAATTCAAAGCAGCGGTCTCTAATGTAGTCGCGATAAGGCACGAAGGGCTTATAGCCCAATTTTCCAGTCGGATAACGTGGAAAACATGGTTGTGACAGATAACAAACTGTGTATTCCAAGAGCGATTTTTTCGTAATAAAACACTAGTGCACGATTTCAGAACATTATTTTCCGATGTCAAAACATATCTGTTGACCTAGCAAATACTTTTTTACTTTTCTTTAAAGGCATGGTTACCTATTGATCAGGCAGTATTTGGTAAAAAGTGCCATTTGTATTTTAAACGAGTTGTAACCCCATTATATTAAAAATAAAAATCTTGCCCAACAGCCCAAGATAGGCCATCCATCCATGGCCCAAAGGCAGAGTAACTACATCCGAAAAGACCACAGTTGCTCCCATTTCACTTTCTAGATTAAATTTTCTTTTTTATCCATGCTATACTCAATAATTAACCGCTTTATTCAAAAATATGGATTATATCTAAATATATAAATCAAGCAATAGAAAGGATGGATTTAGAGGGCTAGAAACCCAAAAATGCCATAATCTCAGTTATGAATGGAATCGAAAAATTGTTTATAACCAGTGAAAATGAAAATTAGGCTATATTACTATATTGTTGTTGAACATGTGCATATTTGTTCATTTGTAATATATTTCCCTAATCTTTTTAATACGGTAATATTTTTAATTTATTTATTTGTAAATAATTTGTATTCATTGTATCATTTCACTTTTTATTTTGTGGTTGTTTTATAGTTTTATTTTTGTAAAGCTTTTTCGTTGTTTTCTATTTTGGCATTTTATTATAATTTTTTGGTTTCCATTTCTGTGTTTATTGTACTTTGTTTGTTACCTATTTCTTTTTTTCCATTTATATTCTATTACATGCTTTCTATTTTTATTTTACTTTTATCATATTTTTCTGAAAAAGTTCGCCATAGTTGCGAAGCTACATATACATACATACATATATATATGTTACTGTAAAACCCCGAAGTGTAGTAAATGTCAGGACTTACCGGTAAATCCTAGGATTAACCAACAGCACTGGTTGGTTCGACCAAGTTTAAAGTTCGAAATTTAGATGAAATTTGAGCTTTTACTGCTTCGCAGTTGGTGAAACCCTGGATTTACCGTCTTACTTGGTAAATGCCCGAAAAACATTAAATAAATGTGAGATTTCGTACTTTTACCAATGCTGTTTGGTAAATGTGCGTATTTGCCAAGGCACATTGGTAAATGTCCAGTGAAAAGGAGTGGGGACAGGGATACTCCTTCCAACAAATAATAATAGAACGTATTCTAAAATTTTCATTTCAAATTACCTTTATTCCAACGTTTACCAACAGACGCTGGGAAATGTTAGGATTTACCAAAATCTGTTGGTAAATGTCCGAAAGACGCATCCAGATTGAGATAATTCTAGCTTTTACCGGGCCTCTTGGCAAATCCCAAGATCTACTGGCTAAAGTCCGATTTGAAAGACAAAACCGGACATCTACCAACGCTTCTGGTAAATCTTAAGATTTACCGGGAAATTTTAGGATTTACCACACTCCGGGGTTTTACAGTAACACACACACACATATATATATATATATATATATATATATATATATATATATATAAAATTCAATTTCCTATAAATTGTTCCTCTATGCATTTTTTTATATATCTCAAATATGCATTTATTAGCAGATTTCCCTTAAGGGAAATCAGCTATTGAGGTTGTACTCATGACGGAATTTTCGACATTTTTCTTCAAATGTCCATCGATCCTACCTAGTAGATGACGAAAATGAGGTCCGTTCAAAACTGTATATATATATATATATATATATATATATATATATATATATATATATATATATATATATATATATTTGTCTGTTACCGCTCTAGCGGTCGCAATTTTTGTTTGATCCTTACCAAACTTCATATTTAAGCGTTTTATGTAAAAAGAAAGATCAAGTTCGTTAACGGCTGAAATCGGACCAGTGAGAGGGGGGGTTTAGAGGGGAGGATTTTCGAAAATTCGAAATATCTCCGTTACTATACGTCGGACTGAAAAATTGTACAGAATCAATCTTATTGCAAATTAAATTTACTATAAATATTGTTATATACATTTATTCTCTATCTTGAATATTAACCGAGATATTTGCATTTGTATTCTGCCAGAAGGCTATGTTCGGACTTTCCGCCGAGAGCTCTGGTGGCCGTTTCCATAACTATTCGTCCCTCGTGAATAGGTTTAGAGGTTAGGTTAACTGTTTTTTGGGCTAGAAACTACTGGGTTATTACGCCCTAAATAATGTTTTTTAGGTTTAGAGGTTTCTTACTACTACAGTTGTTATTAGGCAGATTTCTCTATTGTAAAACTTCACGTGGGAAATCTGCTTAGTTTACGCAGCCCCTGCGTGACGGACTTTATTTCCTATAAATTGTTCCTCTATGCATTTTTTTTATATCTCAAATTTGGATTTATTAATACTCATCCTTAAGAAACCCAACTCCTGGGATTTTTCACTTTGAGTAATTGAGTCCGTAAATATCTTATATCCTGCAGGAATATCGATTCTTGTTTACATGGTTGCTAGGAAGTCTGCTTAGTTTACGCTGTCACTGCCTGACTGAATACTTCAATATACTAAATACAATAGATATAATTTGACTACAACACTTTATAATTATTTGTGGCTTCAATGTATGCTTAAATCATTTATTTAGTACACAAGTGAATTTACAATTTTTTAAGAAATCCTGTAGAATTTAATAAGAATAACTGAATAAAGAGGATTCAAGAAGCAAAGGCTGTTCTACTTTGCATTTGAAAGAAAAGAAAGACACAGTAAAATAATAATGGAAAAGAGGATTTTGGGCTAATGTTGTGTGCCAGGCTTTAGGGAATTCATATCGTGAGCGTTACGGGAACACAAAGCACGCTAGTAGCTTGATAGCTTCAGGAAGGGCTTTGGAGGTACTTAGTCCCTAAGCCCAGCACTGCTTACATCGGCAGGGCCGAGTCCGTGTGCCTCAGAATAGATTACTCAAACACTAATTGAAATTAAAGTAGGTACTTTGGCTTAATCCAAAGTTTGTATGAGCATGACTAGGAAACCAGATGTGCATTTAGAAAAGTCCGTCACGCAGGGGCTGCGTTAGCTAAGCAGATTTCCCTCGTGCGCCACATATTTGCATTTATTTCAAAACCTAAAAGTTGAATGAGAACAATATTTGGTATTTAAGCTTCGAATAATGTGCTTCATAACATAATAGAATATTATTAATATGAAATGAGTAGGAGTGGGGCTTTACTGAAGACCGAAAACTAAAATATGCAAAGATCTCAGTTAATAATCAAGATAGTGAAAAAAATGTACATAACAACATTTATAGAACATTACATTTGCAATAAGATTGGTTCTATATAAGTTTTCGATCCGACGCATAATAACGGAGATATTAAGAATTTTCAAAATTCTCCTCCTCTAACCCCCCCCCCTCCACCTTCTCAGATTTCAGGCGTTAACGAACATGATCTTTCTTTTTGTATAAAACAATTATCCATCAAATTTGGTAACGATGACAAAAATCGGAACAGACATATATATACAGTTTTGAACGGACCTCATTTTCGTCATGTCCTGGGTAGGATCGATGGACATTTGAAGAAAAATTTCGAAAATCGTGTCATGAGTACGACCCCAATAGCTGATTTTCCTTGAGGAAAATTTGCTAAAAAGCCCGGGACCCAGGGGCTGCAAAAACTAAGCGATTTCCCTCGTGCTGGTATGACACACTATTGATCTCTTCTCAACATTTATTTTCTCTTTTTGAATTAAAATCCTATAAAAGTTGACCTTAAGGGAAATCTGCTATAAAACATTGAAATATTCAAATATTTCTAACCGTGGAAATCACTATTCCATTAATCAGTGACATTGGCCAAGATGAGATTAGGACACACTAGGTTAACTCACATACACTTTTTCAATAATATTAACCAATGGGTGATTTTGCTTTTCGAAAAAAAAACTGTTAAGCACAATCTTTGAGATAGTGATAACGTCTGCAAAGAACGATAAATAACCTCCAGGTTACGAAAAACGTCATTTAAACCCTAGGAGACAACGAAGCGGTTTTTATCTACTTTAAAAAAACTAATGTTTATCATTTATTGTGATTTTCCATTTTGGCCAATGACCTAATATTGATTAACAGTGCTTAATACTTTTTACGCAGGTAAACCTCTGAAAACGAGTAGAGAAGCTCTGACTGGAATAATGTTATTAACCTATTAACAATAAAAGTATATACACACACACACACACACACACACACATGTATATAAATATTTATATAAACCCCATTCAGTTGATTGAACGAACTTGATGTTTCTTTTTACATGAGACGATTAAATATCGAGATTGGTAACGATCAAACAAAAATTACGACCGCTAGAGCGTTAACAGGCAAATATATATGTATGTATGTATATATATGTATGTATATATATATATATATATATATATATATATTGTATATAATGGTAAGTGGAAAGTAAATCATGTAATTCAAGGATGTTATTTTTAGCAGATTTTTATTTATGGAAAATCAATTTTTGAGGTTGTACTCGAGATGAAACTTTCGAAAATATCTTTGAAATTTCTATGGGTCCATGATATAACGAAAATGAGGTTGGTTCAAATGATATATATATATATATATATATATATATATATATATATATATCTATATATATATATATTTATACGGGCGCCAGTGCTCGTGCGGGTTAAAACGTAGGTAGTTCTACCACTTCCGTCCGTATAATGAAGGTAAAAATGGGTCCAGGTTCGATCACAGCCAATAGAGCAAAATTACTTCGAGTTTGGTAACGATTAAACAATAATTGCGACCCCTAGAGAGGTAACAGACAAATAAATGGACCTCAATATCGTCATATCCTAAGTAGGATCGATGGGTATTTGAAGAATAATTTTGAAAGTCGCGTTATGAGTACGACCTCAATAGCAGGTTCGTTCCCCGCCAAGGGAGAGCATTAGTTCACGCGTTGCTAACAGAGCGTGCTATTGTCGCAGTTCTTATAGATCAGCGGGTCTAAGGAGCGATACTTCTGACAGCCCCTCGGGATGCCTACCGATTTTGACTCTCATAGCTCTCAGGGCAGGTAGGCAGGGTGACTTTCCACTGGCACCTGGATATTGAGGCCTATCAATCTTCCGGTCAATAATGCTAACTGAAATATTTATGTTTGTATATCAAATTGCAGTTGACAGGTCAAAAATATATAAGAATAAATCTCAACTAGAATACTCTGTAAAAGCATTTGCAACGAGATCGAAAACTAATCTTATAAGTTAATGAACTTATTTATTGGTTAATTCGGTTGACATGATCCACCACAGGTAACTAACACATTTGTCCAAGTTATCACTTTATTAAAATGTTTGGTAAAGCTAACTACATAATTATAACTTAATAGCAAAAATAAAAATGAACGTTCTATTAATCGTAAGGTCATTCTTAAAGGTAAGGCCTTTATAAATTTGAAGTATTGAGGATTAAAAGATTGTGGTAAAAAAAGTTCCTTTGAATCCGTTGTTGGAGCCAACGATGTGGCCATAATAAACTAAGTGTAAACAAGTTCGACCAGTATAAAGGTTTCTTTTATAAGTCTAAGCCGCTTTTAAAGGGAGCAGAAGAGGAAAAATGAAAGAAAAAAAAATGTTTGTTAATGAAATCCTTTAAGTGTACCAAAGTACCCTCCACTCTTTTCCCCCTTCTCAGTCCATTTGGGAAGCCTCTGTTTTTATCCTTTTTTTAACCACTTTTTCTTATTAGCCGACAAGCAAAATAAAAATGCATGGTGAATTCCATAAGATTAATCGACTAATACGTGCTTTTAATGCTGGGGAACGTTGGAACAACTCGGTAGATAAAAAGCGAACATTTTTCGTGACCTGAGAACATACTATCCGTTTGTAAAAGCGAATTCAACACTCAATCAGTATTAGATTTTTCTTTTGTTAGCATTGTTTACCTTTGAGATCTTTAGCCGCCCCTAAGGGGTTTAGCGATCGGTGTCTAATGAACGGAGTAATCAACTAGACTTACAACTCCCGTTAACCACGAATGAATTTTGTCAAGTGGGCTGACGAGCCACCTAAAATCCGGGGAGGGGGGGGGCTGAGGTCAGTACATCCGCGGTCAGCTTGCCTGATCTAAGAAAGCGGAAGTCATCCCGAATTTATTATTTCCCTGGAGGTAGCAAAGCGGGTCGCTATGTACCAAGCAGTCAGGGGGTTGCCTTACAAGATAGGAGAGTCTAATTTCACAATAGGGCAGCAGAACCTTAGAGAAACACTCCACCATATTGAAGAAACCATCTGGAACAGTTGGCAGTCGCTGGACTAACTCAAGCAAAGGTAGGATGACCTACAAATGTTTCCCAGATGTCAGGACTAGAACTAAGCTGACGTGATACGTCCCAGATTACTTCACCAGCCAACTTATCAATGGTCACGGGGACTTCAATAACAAGCTCCATTTCTTCAAACGAAAGGAATCCCCATTGTGCTCGCGTGGCGAGTTGGATTCGGCTGACCATGTGATCCTCCAATGTCCGCGTTTCAACACCAAACGTATTCGGCTAATGAGTGCTTTCTCATATGTGAACTGGTCTCCTGAGAGCTACCATATGTTTGTAAACGACGCTGATAGATTTTCAGCCTTCAGGACCTTTGCCCAAGAGGTGTTGAAATGAATTTATTTGTAAATTATATGTATAGTTTACCACTTTATGCTCTAATCTGAACAGGTTAGGTTACCACTCTTTTCTTCCCAGGGTGGGCCCTAGATGTTTATTTAATTAGTCCGCCAATAAATAAATTTCTACTGCCCAGGAGTCGGACCCGCCACTCAAGGTCAACCACGCGAGACCAAGACCAACGCCTTAAATAACACGGCCGACCTGAGCCCTAGAATATTAAGGCATCCTTACAGAGAAATATTGAAAAAAAAAAAAACAGACTTTATATATTGTATGTACATGTAATTATTTCGATTGGCATTATAGGCCTTTCAGATCCATAGCCGCCCCCAGAGCCGAGGGATTCGTGATGAGAGTTTTAACGTAGTGAGTGGTCAACTCGACGTACAAAACCTGTTAACCAAGGAGGACCTGGAACGAGTTATCTCCAGTAGATTGACTGGCCTATTGTACTGTGGGCAGTTCACACGGTCAGCCTGTAGACAGGTTCTAAGAGAGTCATAATCGTCAGTCTTCCCGAGGAGCTCTCAGACGTCTCTACTCTTCAGACTCTCGCTGATCCATAAGCACTGCTACACTAGCGCGCTCTGTTAGCGAACTCGTGAACTAATGCTCTCCCTTGGCGGGGAACTAACCTGCTATTGAGGTCGTACTCATAACGCGATTTTCGAAATTATTCTTCAAATGTCCATCGATCCTACTTATATATATATATATATATATATATATATATATACACACACACATATACATATATATGTATCTACATATATGTCTGTTACCGCTCTAGCTGTCGCCTTTATTTTTTACCCCGGACCAAACTCGATAATTAATCGATCATTTTATGTAAAAAGAAAGATCGAGTTCGTTAATGGCTGAAATCGGACCAGGGGGAGGGGTTTAGAAGGGTGGATTTTCGAAAATTCAAAATATCTCCGTTACTATTCGTCGGATTAAAATATTATACTGAACCAATCTTATTGCAACTTGAATTTACTATAATTATTGTTATCTACATTTATTCTCTAAATTGAATATTATCCGAGAAATATGCGTTTTTGAGTTTTCAGCCTTCAGCAAACCTCTACTTCTACTAATGCTATATAAACAATACTCTATTATATAATAAACCGCATTATTTGAAGCTTGAATACCAAATATTGTATTAAAGAGACCTTTATTATACGAAATACATTGAAATATGTCCTGGGGATCCCCCCCCCCCCGGTCTTAAGGCCTTGGACTACTAAACTTTGATTCAATGAGATAACAATTATTGTAGACTCGTTATTAATAACAGTACTAAATATAGTAAATATTTTTCAATAAAAGTAATATGTTATATTCAGATATATTTCAGTAATTGATTTTATTTCCGGTGTGAACCTGGCAAACCCGTTTGTTAACGTTTAAAACGCTTCCCGGCGGCAGGTTATTGAAATTGACTGAAACATTTCTTATTTCTGTCTGTATTTATTCATGGTGTTGTGTTACCAGTAAGTAGATTTATCTATTACTAAACTTTTTTTTTAAGTCCAGTTTGCTGACGGCAGTTGAAGTTATACCACACCTTAACCCCCACGGCCACCCTTGTAGTTGTAGGATTGTATAAAAATGTTATCCTCGCACCGTAGGGTTAGAGAAATATTTGATTTGAGAATACATTGATATTCAAATAACATTTCTAGCGTCTGAAAGTACCAACCTTTCCATTCATAACTCATCTTTTATTTTTCAGATATCTTTTTTTAACCGATTTCTCCACTTTTCTTTTAACACTTTAATAGCAGTAAAGTTTGTTGGATCTTTAAAAAAAATCGATACTAATATTAGTTGCCAAAATTGAATCAGGAGGATTTTGGTTTCCAATTGCGAAGAATATGTGTAGCGTCTGAAAATAACATCATTTCCTTTCAAAATGTTTTTTATTTTTGAGATATTTTTCATTAGCTGAGTCCCTTGTTTGTATACTAACGCACCCAGGGCCTAAGTTTGTTGGCACGTCTGTAATCTGCAATACTAGATAATTCAAGTCTCAAGTCATCAAGTGATACAGGATGTTTTCTTTATTTGTTGTGTCCGAGAATAAGCTTCATTTCTCGCCCTGTAGTGTCTAGTGGCAATGAAAAAGTACTTGAGCAGAAGAGCACTTCATTGGGGTTGAGATTGCCTCCGTCACGTCATCAAGGTACGACTTGATAAGACAACTTGACCTTCTCAGAAAGCAGTTAGGCAATTCTTGACCATCAGTTGGCAGCTCTGGCTTTCAATTATTTCCATTAATGCTATGCAAGGAGTAACAAATTAAACGTTATTGGGAGATGAGAGATTGGGATAGAAATTTAAAGTTATTAGTACATAAGTGATTGGAGTACAAGTTTTAAGGCAATGCTGCAGAAGAGATACGGGTAAAAATTAGAGGTTATTGGTACATACGTGATTGGAGTACAAGTTTTAAGGCAATGCTGCAGAAGAGATACGGGTAAAAATTAGAGGTTATTGGTACATACGTGATTGGAGTACAAGTTTAAAGTTAATGCTGCAGAAGAGATACGGGTAAAAATTAAAGGTTATTGGTACATACGTGATTGGGGTACAAGTTTAAAGTTAATGCTGCAGAAGAGATACGGGTAGAAACTAAAGGTTATTGGTACATACGTGATTGGGGTACAAGTTTAAAGTTAATGCTGCAGAAGAGATACGGGTAAAAATTAAAGGTTATTGGTACATACGTGATTGGGGTACAAGTTTAAAGTTAATGCTGCAGAAGAGATACGGGTAAAAATTAAAGGTTATTGGTACATACGTGATTGGGGTACAAGATTAAAGTTAATGCTGCAGAAGAGATACGGGTAAAAATTAAAGGTTATTGGTACATACGTGATTGGGGTACAAGTTTAAAGTTAATGCTGCAGAAGAGATACGGGTAAAAATTAAAGGTTATTGGTACATACGTGATTGGTGTACAAGTTTAAAGTTAATGCTGCAGAAGAGATACGGGTAAAAATTAAAGGTTATTGGTACATACGTGATTGGGGTACAAGTTTAAAGTTATGCTGCAGAGGAAGGGATACGGGTAAAAATTTAAAGTTATAGGTACATAAGTGATTGTGTTAAATATTTAAAGATGTAATTAGATCAACAAAGCTAAAACCATCCAATGAATTTGGCCAGGAACTTGAAACAAAATTATAGGCATAAAGAATTTGACTACCTTCACTAAAGCACTTAGAGTTGAAATTTCTAACCTATCAAAAACGTTAATATATAAGAATGCAAAAAAATATTAGAGTCAGACAGAACCACTCAGAAGCCAGACAGAAGAAACTAGCCGAGATACCCGTCGTGGACCGGTTGAATTATGTATAAACTTCGTAATTTTAGAAAAAGAGGAGGAAAATTGGAATTCGCTGATGATGTTGATGTTTCTAAAAAAGAAGAGTTCTTGAGCCAAAGAAGACCACTTTCCTCGAGGTAAAATAAACGGAATTTACGCCTGGAAGGAAGACCCAGAATTATATATTCCCAACCAAAATGTTAGGAGACACTTCAGATCGAAGGAAAATCGTTGTATTTACAATCCTTGACCTAACAGCAGCATCTGACTGTTAAATTTAAGAATTTCGAAGGCTTTGGTTAACAAACTAGTGCCGAATAAATATTACTCTTCTTCTAGCTTTTTTAAACCATCTTTTTGATTCGCTTCGTGAGTCAGTAAATAAATAATTAGAGGAATGTTAAATGGTAGTAAAGGATGGTTGGGTATCGGCTAAAAAAGTACTCAATTAGGCTAATAGACTAATGTATTTTAGTCCTGGCAGTTCCAGTTTGTATATACCGTCCTATATCCTTCTTCAGTACTACAAGGAATGAAAAAGTCCGTCACGCAGGGGCTGGGTAAACTAAGCAGATTTCTCACGTGAAGTTTTATAATAGAGAAATTTCAAGAGAGTCAAGCAGTTAAGAAAACGGCCGAACTAGCTTTTGGCGGGAAATTCACCCGTCCGTTAGCCGCCCAGACTTCATAAAAATGCAAATATCTCAGTTAATATTCAAGATAGAGAATAAATGTATATATTAATATTTATAGTAAATTTAATTTGCAATAAGATTGATTCTGTACAATGTTTCGATCCGACGTATAGTAACAGAGATATTTTTGAACGGACTTCATTTTCGTCATCTACTAGGTAGGATCGATGGACATTTGAAGAAAAATTTCGATAATTCCGTCATGAGTACAACCTCAAAAGCTGATTTCCCTTAAGGGCAATCTGCTAGAATTGTATAACGACATTGTGAAGATTGTATATATCAATTACGTTTTTAAAAACATGTTGAAATTGTTTAGACCAACAAAAACTTTTGAATTGAGAAAAAAGTCCGTCGCGCAGGGGTTGAGTAAACTAAGCAGATTTCCCACGTGCTGGAATAGCACACACGTGGTATCATCCCACCACATATTCTTTATTTTTTTTTAAAAAAAGCGATTTGTGAGGGGGCGGGGAGGGAACTGAAGGCTGAAAATAAGGAAGAATGAATTATTCGGTTAGTAAATGGGTTAAAAAAAATGCACAAAACAAAAATTGTAGAGCTTCAATAATTTAACAAAATTGAATCTATAACATTTTACTATCCGACTCATAATAACGGAGATATTTTGAATTTTCGAATTCCCTTCCCTCTCTTAACCACCCTATTTCTAGTCCAATTTCAGTCAATCACAAATATGATCTGTAGTGTTGAATACCGAGCAGAGTATAGATCAAATAATGATTTTCAAAAATGTAAAGCATTTTTGATCAACGCACAACGGATTTGCCTGTATCTTGCATATTAAAGAACCAATACAAACAATATTTGGTCTTTATGCTTAGAATAAATAGATTCCTGGTATAACAGCTTATTGCTATTAAGACATAAGTAAGAATGGGTGTTTACTGAGGAATGCATAGGGGAGAAACGTATTTATATATATGTTGAATCAGTTAATGCCCAACAACTTCCAAAATATTGACAGAGATGGCGGAATACATCAAAAGCTTAAAAAGGACTCAATAAAGTTGGATTTGTTGTCCAAAAATTAAAAATCTGTTACTAAGAGAGAAATAAGTAATATAGATATCAATACTCTTCCATGTTGCTCTATGGCTTGGAAAAGTGGGCAAGACTGTAAGGCAAATAAGTTGACAGCTAGCAAGATTAGGTGTCAACGACAGATAGAAGGTAAAACGATAAGAGACCTTCTCAGAAATGAAAGGATAAGAGCAGCTCTCGATACATGACGCAGAGAGTCAACGTTATTAGATTTTATTGATTAAAACTTGAAATGGAGGTTAAACGAGAAAGAGGGAAAGAAAGAAAAACCAACGTTAAAATCAAACTCTAGAAAATTATTTTGGAAGCATCAACAAAATATTTAATTTTAATAAAGACCGTTTCCACTCTTCAAACATCTATAAAACTTTTTGTACCTCCTTTAGCGTATTAATTAAATTGAAAACAAACCGAACTTAATAAAGTCTTCTCGATATTTAAATTGAGTATCGAGCGATTGTTGTTTCCCTTCCATGAATAATTTTATGAACAAAAAGTGCTTTGTGGAGAAAAGGAGTTTTATATTTCAAGCGTACCCAATGGCTTCTTTTGCCTACAAATCAGGAATAATTAGTGCCTAATTATCAAAGAAAAATATCCTGCGTAAAATATATTCCCAGAAAAAATGTGGTTTCCAAAAAGAAAAATGCTGGCTGAAGGCCAAAACGTTTTTAAGGATTGGAAAAAATTCGCACCCTTCTCATTGCATTCAATGTATCACGCGAATTTAGAAAATGAAACCATCTTGGGTAAATCATGTAATAAAGTGAAAACTTGAAAACCTTTTTTTTTTTTTAGTATTGTTATTTTTAGTTGTCAGTAAAAGACAAAATAAAGTATAATGAAAAATAAGTAGAAATCTCGCAAAAAGTTTCCTTTTTATATATTAATCATTCCTTCAAAGCTTCAAGGGTCGCTAATAAAAACTTTTTTACCGGGCAAACTTTATTCATACTGCTCTACATGTTTCGAGGGTTACGTAACACCTCTTCAGGGACTATCCCTTTTCAAATAATTATAACATTTTCTTAAAAACAAAAATAACAACATTAATTCAACAAAACCCAACGATAATTCTTTGCTAGATACTGCATTAATAAGTGCCTACTTATATGATATATTTATCAAATTTAATTACAGTTTGCTAATTATATATCTGAATTTAAATAATTAGATAACTATCTTTCGCTTGCAACTTCAGTCCGAAGTTGTACCACCCTCCCTTCTTTTGTTTTTGAATTACTAAAATCTGTGTGATTAGGATAGAAATTATTCTGATTCATTTCAAATTACTCCACTAGCTGTAGTAAATATTTTTCAATAAAATTAATATGTTATATTCAGATATATTTCATTAATTGTTCATCTTTGCGGTCTAGATTAATTCTATCTATTCAGCGCTGAGAAGTTGTCTGCCCTGTTTGTTTACAATTCAGACGCTTTCCGTTTAGTTATTATTAACTTCTAAATAGACTGAATGATTTCTTATTACCATTTGTATTTATTCCCTTTACATTCACATTAATGTTACCAGTATGCAGATTTATCTGTTGCAACCTTTCCGTTGGAAATCGGCTTAGTTTACGCAGCCCCATCGTAACGGACTTTTTTTTGTCTATTTTTAATTAAAATAGGGAAAAAAATAGAACTTGCTAATTAATCCAATCCATAAATTTCAACGTTTACATATTCAATATACACATATGCACACACAGTAGAAATAATCAATAAAATAGGTATATATAATCAATACACTTTCTAGATGAACTTTAAGATCCATATTTTAAATCATTAATGAATATAGAAATTATTTGTCTCATTAATTTAAATACTGTATAATTGTTAGTATTTATATACTTTTTTATAATTTTTTAAAGCAAATGTACCTCCAGACTACAATACTAACGATTTTGAGGCTAGCAGACATTTGTAGAAACGAAGACGGATGCTTACGTCAGATAGAAGAGATTAAAGCATCACTGTTGTATTGTTAAGTAGACAATGGCCCTAGTTCTTCCTTCCTCTTTGGAGGTTCCCTTGTCTCTACACTCCTACCTCTTTGCTCCATCACCCCCGCCTTGACGTCAGCTACATTTTGTAAAACTTTGCAAAGGAACTAAAGGTATATTTATATTTGTCACTAAGTAGTAACTAACTACTGCTTTATTTTAGCAGATTTTCCTTAAAGACGTGATTTTTGACATGTTTCTTCAAATTGAGAAGACGAAAATGAGGTCCGTTCAAAATTGTATATATATAACTCGATATTTAAACGTTTTATGTAAAAAGAAAGATGGAGTTCGTTAACAGCTGAAATTGGACCAACGGAAAGGGGGGGTTTAGAGGTGAGGATTTTTGCAAATTCGAAATATCTCCGTTAGTATACGTTGGATCGAAATCAATCTTATTGAAAATTAAATGTACTATAAATATTGTTCTATACATTTATTCTGTATCGTGAATATTAACCTAGATATTTGCATTTTTCAATTTTCAGCCTCCAGCAAACCTCCTCTACTGCTACTATGTAACATAAAGAATACTCTTATACAATAAACCACATTATTTGAATTTTAAATACCAAATATTCTTTTCTAGAGGTCTTTATTATACGAGATGCCTGCAAATATATTCTAGTCACGACCTGTTCGTCTTAAGTTCTTAGACTAATAAAATTCGATTGATTGAGATAAAAATTATTCTGATTTATTATAAATTACAGTACTAGATATAGTAAATAGTTTTCCATAAGATTAATATATTATATTGTGATATATTTCAGTAATTGTTTTTCTTTCCGGTGAGAGGTTAGCAGACCTGTTGTGTTTACATTTCAGAGGGGAAAGATTTCTTATTACCTCCTTTGTTGTTTATTCACTTAATATTCACGGTTGTATTGTCATACCACTAAGTAGATTAATCAATTGTTAAACTTCAGGAGGGAAATCTGCTTAGTTTACGCAACTTCTGCGTGACGGACTTTTTTATAAAGATAGATTCATTAAACGACTTTTTCACTCAACAATAAACAATTTTAACTTGTGTAATAGTTCAGACACTTTCCACGAAAATTACGTCCGAATCTTAAAATATTAATTAACAAATTTGCACTTTTGGAACTTCAAAATTCGCCCACGCAGTCAGAAAAATATCCTTGTACTGGAAAACCGGTAACCGGTCATTTCGGTCAAACATTATTTTTCCTAAAAACCGGACTGAGCTTTTCTTTGAAATTGTTGAACTACAAGTGCGATATGTGCTTAATTTTCACTTATATTTCATGAATAATTCTAACCATGAAGGCCGGTTAATTATTTGTATAAAGGATAAATCCTAAATTTTTAAACTGAATCATCTTACTTGGTTAGAGCTGCGCCAACTATATCTCTTTATGATTATTTGTTAAACTATAATTAGAGAGCTTTGTTATAAATATTACTTAATTACCTTCATTAACTCGGCAGAGTAATATGAGTAGTGATATTTGATATTAACTCAAATCTACAATAATAATGTTGATATAATTAGGGCTTGTCCGGTTGCCTTAGGCCTAATTGGTTTAGTTACAAGATCCACTCTTCAGCTCTTCGTGTTACACTATGGCCGACCAAATAAACAAGGGAAGAAAAGTTTGTTGTAAATGTTATATTTCATCTATCTCAGGGATGATACAAAAGTCCGAAATCTCGAATATCTATGTAATGGTATCCATTTTTAAAGGAAATCAGCTAATGAGGTCGTACTCATAACATGATTTTCGAAAAACCCCTCAAATGTCCTACAATCGTACCCAGGAGATGACGAAAATGAGGTCCTTGGAGAGAGAAAAAGACGTCCGGTTCTTCACAAGTTTTTTTATTTCAGCGATAAGCGCTTTCGAAACCATTGTCTCCATCTTCAGAGTGTCATGCATAAGATTTTTCTGAACGTGCTGTCTCTAACTGTGTGGTATGCTGATACTCCAAATGAAGCCCGACCAGCCATACTGTTCCACAGCAGTGTTGTTGGAAGTGAAGAATACTGTGTTCTTGGAGTATCAAAGCATCACACAATTAGAGACAGCACGATCAGAGAATTCGCAAGCATGGCACTCTGAAGATGGGAAAAATGGTCTACGAAAGCGTTTAGAGCAGAAATAAAAAACTTGTGAAAAATTGGACGTATTTTTCACTCTCCAAGTAACGCACGTGAAGTTTAACAATAGAGAAATTTCACGAGATTCAAGCAGTTAAGGAAACGGCGGAACTAGCTTTTGGTGGGAAAGTCGCCCGTCCGTTAGCCGCCCAGATTTAATAAAAATGCAAATATCTCGGTTAATATTCAAGATAGAGAATAAATGTATATAACAATATTTATAGTAAATTTAATTTGCAATAAGATTAATTCTGTACAATATTTCGATCCGACGTGTAGTAACGGAGATATTTCGAATTTTCGAAATTCTTCCTCTCTAACCCCCCCCCTCCCTCTGGTCCAATTTCAACCGTTAATAAACTTGATCTTTCTTTCTATATAAAACGACTAAATATCGAGTAACAATAATTGCGATCGCTAGACCGGTAACAGACATATATATACAGTCTGAACGGACCTCATTTTCGTCATCTACTAGGTCGGATCGATAGACATTTGAAGAAAAATTTCAAAAATTCCGTCATGAGTACAACCTCAATAGCTGATTTCCCTTAAGGGAAATCTACTAAAAACTGTATTGGCGGATATAAACAGTGAGAATAGTATGGCAGAATGGTGAGTAAGTCGTATAAAACTAGTTGTTAATAATGGACTTCGTATCCAAGACCTTGTAGCTGAAGAACATCGATCAAATCTTGCTCTGGCAGAAGTTATAACACCTCACGTTACTCATCCATCACCCGCCTAATTTCTCTAGTCAATGGGATATCTTCAGTCGATACTGTAGAATCGATATGTACTACACATTGGTCTGCTTGGTCAGCCCAGCGAGCAACAAAGAGGTAGAAAATAACATACGCTGAATATTTGAATAGAAAATTGACGACACCGTTCGATTTAAAGTGAATGATAAACGAAATAGTGGTCTTTCGTCCCACTAAGCCTTTATCTTATATGGTTTGTCTTTATCTAACAAACAGTTAATGAATGGACATCAAGCAAAGCAAGTACGTACACGAAGAGAGTAATTTGTTTATAGCCGAATTTACGGAACTCTATCGTCACTAACTTCCTTAGGGGAAATCAGCTATTGAGGTTGTACCCATGTTGGAGTTTTCAAAACATTTCTTCAGGTATCCATCGATCCTAAAAGACTACTTGACCAATTATCACTGCATAACAAACGATTGATTTACACAACAGTATTCAGACCAATATGGACACACGGGCTTGAACTCTGGGGTTCCACTAAACCAGGGACGAGGAACACGCGGCCCGCGGGCCCTTTCAAGATATTTATGCGGCCCACCAAGCATTTCTAAAAATGAATTTATTTTATCAATTTTCTCCCATCAATATATTGCAAAAAATTAATTATAATTTCATAGTAGCACATACTAAACCGAAACAATTTTTTGTGACGAGTTACTCACTTGACTTAAACTTAATAAAACGCGAAATACAATTATTCTTTGATATGAAGGAATATGCCTTTCCTCATTTTAGTGATAAAGAATGGATGTGCGATTTGGAGTTTCGTATCGACCTGACTCAGCATCTCAATGATCTTAATGTGGAACTTCAAGGTAAAGGACAGTTTATTTACAAGTTGCATGATAAAATTCAAGTCTTGGAGCGCAAATTGAAATTGTGGAAACAGCATTTTTTGCAGAATAATGTATCTCACTTTTAACATTTAGAAAAAGAAAACGTTACTACTTCTTAAAAATACACACAATATATAGACATTTTATATAGACAGCGGTTTCCATGACAATGTTTTCCTCACCATTTAATATCGATGTGAATACAGTTCCCGAAGACATTCAAATGGAAGTGATTGGCATGCAGAATAATACCGATTTAAAAAATGCATTTTTCTCAGTAAACATCTTGATAAAAATAATAAAGATTACTTTATTATTTTTTCATTTTTATAAATCGTATGTGAGCCCTGAGAAATTTCTTTTGACGAAAAATGCAAAGCAAATGATGTTGCTGTTCAGAAGTTATTATTTTCAATTATTTTCGACCATGAAATGAATAAAAAATGACCACCCATCAAGACTGATTGATGTATGATTATAAAGCTGCATACCTGTAGCTACTTCATCAATTCCAGCTGATATTTATTAGCTTGTACAAAATGTCTGACTAAAAATAACAAGTAAATTCGTTTTTCTGTTATTTTATTGTTTTGTTTTTTATTTTGTATTAAAATTTGTGTATGAAATCTTTACTTTTTTTTTTTAAATTTCTAAATTTGTCTATTCTAATGTTTATTATAAATAAAGTTTTGTAAATTATTAATAAGTGTTACTTTATGTGTGGCCCGCCAAAAAAATTTAAATTGGCCCATAGATTAAAAGGGTTGCTCCCCCACTAAACCATGAAATTCCTCCAAAATCCGAACCCTCGAATCCAGAATACTCCTCAAAATTACAGATTCCCCATTTTACGTATCCAATTTAACTCTCCGTAATGATCTCAACACTCCATACCCACGCAATATCCCGATCCACTCTCTCCTTCCCGCACATCCTAATCCTTTAATGGAATCACTCTCATCTACCCATATTCCAGAAAGCCTTCTGCAACCCCCCCCCTCCTACTCATTGGTTGTACACCGAAATATATAATATGTTATGAGATGATATCACAAGTATGTTATACCAGGACGTGCAAAATCTTTTTAGTTTACGCAACCCCAGCGTGATGGATGTTACCTAGGTATATAATTTACTGATGGGGCATTTTTCATGTAGGCATTGAATTATAATTTTATAGTAATTATTTAAGATGTTTTATTTTTTTAAGGGGCATTGGTTAGGGAATGTGAGTAAAGGGTTGCTCTAAATACACTTCGTAAACCTAGAGTCGTGTGTTAAATGAATTTATTTAGTTGTATATTCATTAAATAAAATTCTTATTCCCATCCTTGTAGGAAATTAGTGGTTAACTGGGTAGCATTAAATGGGCATCAATAAAAAACACATGGCCCATATTTTTTTTTTTTAGGCTAGTGATGAAATCATGATTTTATTAAGAATCCTTGTGTATAAGATATTATTATTATTGTCTTGGGGTTATCACAGGAATACAGTAGATCACAAAATGTCCCAACGGCTAACGATGGTTGGTAAGGGTTGAGCAACTGATGTGTGAAATCTTGACAGGTGACGAGGGTTGTGGGTTTTGCTACAGGAATCCCCAAAGGCAAATAAACTTATGACATAGACAAATTCCTGGCAAGACTAGGACCTAAGCCTTCGTAGAACTAAAATAAATAGCTTTATTTTCTTCTGAGGTGGACGGTAGGAGAACGAAGATCCATTTTATTAATATTGCTAAATAGCTTTCAGGACTTTTCAGATCAGTGTCAGACAGACTGAGACAGAGAGATAGGCAGACTTCAAACCGAATCATGTTGAATTTTCGCTTTTCGATTCCGATCAGAAATCTTACATTGATGATTAATTACTTTTCACTGACAACTAGGATTATTAAAAAAAAATTTAGGTATAAACAAAAAAATAAAACATAATACATAGTTATGCCATAGACACTCTCTCTCAGAGTTAAATTGATAGAAATCATAAGGTCTTTCGAAAAGAATGAACCGATTTCATTAAGCTATCTATACCAAATTAACAGGCAGTAATACAAGACTGCAAGACGCACGTATTTAGTCTGTGTTGAAGTTTTATGGTGTCATCATCATCATCATGATGTTCCATTTCCAGCATTGCATCCCAACGTGTTCTGCTGCAATGCTGGTGTAAAGCACCATAAAGCTTTGAAATGAGTTCGTTCTTTTTGAAAGACCTTGTATAATAAACATACTGTATAACGTAGTGTTTAACAAATACTTTATTTCCAGCACTGATAGGTTTGAGTGGGAATAGTTGAATGTCAACTGAGTACTTACTAATGCGTGTTTTACAATAATGACATTGAGTTCTCACGTGTTTACGCTTTTGCTGATTTTTTCAAGCGATATATTAAAATTACAATTTACTCAATACACCGCTCTAGTGGAGTTTTAGCATATTTTTCCTACGGGAAATGTGCTTTAGAGATTGTTCCTTCGAATGTCCATTGATCATCTCCAGGAGTTGGCAAAGGAGTGGGAGTTTAGTGAGGTATATATTTTAAAGTCGATTATATCTTATAGCTCTAACTGGAGTGTCAAAAAAGTTGTTGATATTTTATCAGCTTTTAAAAATCATCCTGAGGATTATTAATCAGTGGTTGTTTTGTGAATAAACGAATATATAATGGAGTGATGAAGAGACGCGGTGTACTCCTGTCAATTACATTCAAATTGACAGGAGAGGCAGACGGGTCGGCCTTCGGACACTCATTTGGAATAATTAGAAGGTTTGAATTCAGTATGTCAACCGGCAGAGTTCCTGCCAATATCCAACACTCTCCATGGAGCTTATTCCACTACCTCTCTGCTAAAACCCATCATCAATCCATCCTCAACGATTCATTCACTCTTCAGTTAAAATTTGAAACCATTCTATTTTTCTCTCTGCAATTGAGCTATCGATTTCCCTATCTCGTGGTACCGACACATGTCTCAATAATACACTGGTTTTGTACATTAGTTTGCAATTGAGCAAGTAATCAGTCCTACATGGGAGATGTCAAAAGTCCGCCACGCAGGGGGCTGCGTTAACTAAGCAGATTTCCCAAGTGTGCCACGTATTTGCTAAATGCAAAACGTAAACAATATTTAGTATTCAGGCCCCAAATAAAGTGCTTCATAATACAACAGCTTATTGTTAATATGACACGAGTGGGGGTTTATTGAAGGGTGGAATCTAAAAAATGCAAATATATCGGCTAATAATGAAGATATTGAAAACCGTTTATACAACATTTATGGTTAATTAAATGTTTAATAACATTGGGTCTATATAACTTTTTAATCCGACGCATAACGGAAATATTTGTAATTTCCAAAATTCTCTCCTCTAAAACTCTCCTGGTCCGATTTCAGCCATTAATGGACTTGGTCTTTCTTTTTACGTAAAACAATTATATATCGAGCTTGGTAACAAAAAGACAAAAAAATCTTGAGTTCGATTCCCACGCGGGCTGTAGGAATTTATCATTGCTTTTTATAATTTGACCTTATATCAGAGTCCTAAATTACTTATATTCCTAGTGGGGAGCATGATCATCTGTTTTTCAAACTCACTAAAATCAGTTATAAAAGCCAAAATTGTTTGACTCACGTCAAAGTGCATGTAATAAAAAGAGAATTAAATAAAATACTAATATGGGTGGAGAGTTGTACATATGGTTATTTCTTATATAAATTAATTTAGATCTTTTTATGGCAAAGAAAAATGGTTCTATGCAAGTTGCACAAAGTGCGGAGAAATTTGCTATTTTCTACCCCCTCCCCTCTATACAACCACCCTCTTAGTCGATATAGACCAACTGGCCTAATAATTTAATTTCAACATTCTTAATGGAAGACGTTTTCAAGTAAACCCGATACGTATATACCATACTCCGAAACCAGTAAAATTTGGTTCAGGGGAGGCGAAAAAGAGAAATTCTGTTGAAATATAAAAGTCTGTCACTCAGGGGCTGCGTAAACTAAGCAGATTTCACAAGCGAAGGTTTACAATAGATAAATATACATACAGGTAACACTACCGTGAATGTTAAGAGAATAAATACAAGCGGTAATGGGAAATCTTTCAGTCAATTTACAATACAAATTGTATCTCTCTCGACAACGGAAAGCGGCTGAGTTGTAAACAAACAGGCCAGCCAACCTTGTAGCGCTGACTAGATATGGGGGTCAACTGAACGTATTTGCATATATATCGCATTTATATATAAAGTAAGAGTTCAATAAAAAGAATATTTGGTATTTCACCTTGTAATGAAGTGGTTCGTAATTTGTAATAAGATTGGTCCTATACAGGTTTTTGATCCGACGTATGTTACGGAGATATTTTGAATTTTCAAAAAACAAACCCTCTAACCCCCCTCCCTCTTGTCCGATTTCAGCCACTAACGAACTTGATCTGTCTTTTTAAATAACACGTTTAAATATGGAGTTTGGTAACGATCAAACAACAAGAGCGTTAAAAGACAAATATATATATATATATATATATATAATATTTTGAACGGATCCCATTTTCGTCATCTCCTAGGTAGAATCGATGGATATTTGAAGAAATTGTTCAAAAATCGCGTCATGAGTACGACCTAATTAGCTGATTTCCCTTGATGGAAATCTGCTAAAACGAGAAGGGTTCTTACAATACTTCCTTTTCTCCTTACAAAACGTTTCTAATCAAGTTCCATACCTGCTGGAATCGGGCGAGAAAGAGAGGAGGGACACAAATCTTCGGAATACCTCCTTCATTTCGAATCGGAGCGATTAGTATAATATAACAACTTATATTGCAAACTTAACATTTTAAAATTATTGTTATGTACATTTTATTATATAATTATATTGGGCCTCACAGGTGAGACATGTTTGGTTAGTCGCGGTTATTGATAAACTTGAAACACTTTGAGATGTGGTTTGGATTCTATCGACGGCAAAGGAAATTTAATTTGCTAAGGACTGACTAAATAAAATTACTGTTCCACCCTCCCCTTCCTCCTCCCACCATGTATATACAGTCAAAACATATGTTCACAAATACTGAAACCATAAACGACTGAATCAAATCAAAATATTATCACGTTTGGTATTTCAAAATAAATTATGCTATTTTTAAAATATTTTTGCCCATTTCCAGTTATGTGATTCGAAAATAACGACTCGCACTACACAAAAATTTAAATGTTCCAGACTACTAAAATATAATTATTTATAGAACACTTACCCTTCCTTTTCAATTCTTCCGCACACCTGAAAATAAAACAAAGATATTCATTATATATGTATTAAAGGAAGAATATACGTTATATAAATGTATTTTATATCGGGATTAATGGACCATAAAACATAAAATAAAAATCATAATTAATCATAATAATTCATAATATGTTTAATTAAAGTTATATTAATACTTAATTTATAGGGTTTAGAAGCTTCACTACTCTGACGATTTACTGGTGGTCAACAATAATATTCGAAAGCGCTGAGCGCTAAAATAAAAATTTGTGAAGAATTGGACGTCTTTTTCTCTCTCCAAGTAAACAATAGTCTTCACTTCCAACAACACTGCTGTGAAATATCCGCTTTACTTTTTCACCCTTAAAATGTTTTTAATTTATTTAAATAAAGCATTTAACCTCCCTAATTATCGATGACCTAAAATAATAGCTGAACATATGTTTGAGAAACAGGCTAATTGGTTTAGAACTCGGGAAAATATTAGCCAAAAATACCTAGGAGAAAACATTGGATGGCCATTTATACAAGAAAATAGATGTCATACTTAAAAAATTAAAATTAGTATTCTCTGAAGAAATGTTTTTAAGGCACACCACTCAAATTTTCATAGCAATTATAAAAACCTTAATTTAAATCTAGAAATCAGTAACTATATATGTAATGCAGTCCAGCATTAATACTACAAGCCTCATAATGAAGGCTAGAGGGGAATTGCTAAATTTGAATTATACAATAGGTAGATCAGAGAATCAATGGGTTTGTTCCCTCTGTAACAAAAATGAAATAGAAAATACATACTATTTTATTGCTGCTTGCCCTGTGCTTAATGAGTTTAGAAAACAATATTTTGGGACACCCATACTTTGCCACAATGAATTTATTTTATTTTTAAATGGCAAGAATTGGCTTGCGGTGTATTCATATTTGAGTGTTGCCCTACGTTATAGGAAATTGCTCATAGGGGAGTATAATAATTAGGTATATTATATATGTTCCTTTCCTCTATTTAAATATGTATGTTTATGTAATGTATTTTGCTTGCTTTTGCAGTACTAAAGTATTTTATTATATAAAAGGCAGAGCTCAGCAGACGGACTTATCAATCCATGTTATGTATCTTAGGTTTAATTATTATATAAAATGTAATATATAAATAAATATCATTATTTTAATTATGGCAATGAAGTAATTGTAAATTTATATGTAGTTTTTTTTCTGAATAAACATACTTTATTATTATTATTATTATTAACACTGCTGTGAAAAAGAAATATATTAACTGTGAAATGATTTTAAAAATAAATAGTGTTACTGTTACATACTAGAATATTTATATAATTTAAAATTGTTTAAAATTTCTCACTAATCCAAAATCAAAAAGGGGAAAAGTTAAATTTTGTAAAATAAATTGATTTTTCTAAAAAAGATTAAGTATATATAAATTAGTGTGCTCCTGTCTGCAAGAAGTTCCTGCATGTTATATGGAGTCTCTAAGTATTCAATGTTCTTACAGTTAGTCAGTATGTGTTTAATGGTTAATGGCGTGTTCTGCATAGAGGTCTTTCTGTTCTTGTCATGAGGTATGAGGCCCTTAAATGTGAGTGTCCTATCCTAAGTCACTTGAGTACAACTTTGCCTTGTCTGTGGATTACCATTCTTTTATAGAAGTTTATGTCTTGTAGATGATTTACTGCTGTTCCTCGCCTACATTCTTGATAATCATTTAATGTTGTCTTTATTATTTGTAAATGTAAGTCTGGTAGGGCCAGTAAGTTTAAAGTCTTAAGATTTTCTCTGTGATGCATGTTTGGCGAGTTCGCCCATTACGTTTGTGCGTTCAAACTTTTCATGCCCTGCAACCCACATCAATTTCACTACTATCATTATTTTTGCAAATTTTTCTAGAATCTGAAGAATTAAGAGATGAGTGTTGTAAATGTTTTCGAAGGAAAATGAAAACTTAATGAATCAAAGTATATAGTAATGCCATGTGTAATAGCCTGTACGTGTTAATTAAACTAACAATTAAATTGAGTTAAACGGATAATTACGAACGTCCTTAAAAATACAAAAATTAGATAAGTACAGGATTTAATTCAATTTAAAATGTGTTTTTTCCCCAAAAATTATATATATAAAATACTAAAATAAACTACCCAATTTACAAAAGTAAAAGCAGTCATATATATATATATATATATATATATATATATATATATATATATATATAGTTTTGAACGGACCTCATTTTCGTCATCTCGTCATCTCCTGGGTAGGATCGATGGACATTTGAAGACATTTTTCGAAAACGCGTCATGAGTACGACCTCAATAGCTAATTTCCCTTAAGGGAAATCTGCTAATACTGATGAGTAGAATGAGGCTGGGGTGCAGACGGCAGAGAACAAGAAAGTACGAATAACTCGCTAAATACTTGAGTTACGAAAATACGCATCGAACGCCAACTGTAGAACATCAATAGATTAACAAGACTGGTTCTATATCATTTTCCGATCTGACTCATAAAAGCGGAGGTTTTTTTGAATTTTCAAATCGGTCCTCTATACACCCACTATTGCAGGCAATATCGAGTATGGTATAAATCAAATTAACATTTTCGAGTAAAGAACGAATAAGCTTAATTGATGACGTTATCACATGACGTATTTGAGCAAATCTCTCAAATTAAAACTTCTCTGAAAACAATATTTGGTATTTAACCCTGGAAGGAAGTGGTTCATGATATAACCACCTTATTGTTTGTATGACATGAGTATGGGTTTAGTGTAAACCAAAAACAAAATCCAAGTATCTTGGTTGATATTCATGCTAAAGAATATATATATTAACATTTATAGATCAATCAACTTTCAACACGGTTGGTTTTTTACAATTCTCCAAACCTACCTATAATAGCGGAAATACTTTGAATTTTCGAAATTCCTCCCTCTCACACCCATCCCCACTGATATGGAGTTTGGTAACGACCAAACCCACATATATATATATATATATATATATATATATATATATATATATATATATATATATATTGAACGGAACTTATTTTCGGTAGGGTCGATGGATACTTGGACAAATGGAGACTTTTTGTCAAAAATCCCATCAAGAGTACAGACAGCTCATTTCTCTTAAAGGAAATCTGCTAAATCACCATAATAGAATACTATGTTTGTTTTTTTTTATATACATATAAAAACAGATACTGGAGACTACTGAGCAATATTGATGCTACCCCCTTCGAGATTCAAGCATGAGTTGAATTTAAAGAAGGTAGACAACATGAATGGCCACCCTCCCCGCTGTATATTACGAGTCGCCGATTTCCACTTCCAACTGCACAAATGTTGTTACGTTTATTACAAAAATAATAAACGTTGTTCATTAGAGTTCTTTTGGGTTGCAAAATTAAACACACAAGCTTTAGAGTTCTTTTCACAACACAATTTTTTTTGACTATGCACTACACGCTTGGCAAATTATTCTTAACTATTACTCACAGT
This sequence comes from Riptortus pedestris, assembly GCA_019009955.1. Classification (NCBI taxonomy): domain Eukaryota; kingdom Metazoa; phylum Arthropoda; class Insecta; order Hemiptera; family Alydidae; genus Riptortus; species Riptortus pedestris. The sequence continues at coordinate 133,479,029 of CM032230.1, forward strand.
ATGCACTGATAACTTCCCTCCTTATCACACAGTACAATAACTCACGATCACTGAAGTTCACAAAAATACAGCACTGCACCGGTCTTCACAAAGAACATGGCATTGCACTTTTCTCAACATAAACACTGAACCGCACTGAACCTAAAATACACTGTTCACTAAAGCTGCACTGAACGCACTGTTATTCACTCGAAGAGAAAAGAGAACAAACTAACTCTCGGGACGAGCTGGACCCCATTTTATAGCCGGGAGGCTAAGATCAAAGAGAAGGACGAAAATGGTCCAGACACTTCCGTCAATGGTCCTTCCGTTGGACTATCTACTTCGTATTTCATAAATACGTGATTAACTCTGTTTAATTTTTCATGTACGTAGTTTCCGCAACAACATAAAAACAGATACTAGATACCAATATGGATGCTATCCCTCCGGGATTCGATCCAGAGCTGAAATTATAGACGATAGAAGACAGGAATAGGCATCCTCCCCGTTGTATCTTTACGATTCTGGCTGATTTCCGCTCCCAGATGTATAAATATATTTTCTGGCATTTTCACTCTCGTTTTCCCTTTCTTGCTTTCGGTGGTTAAATGTATGGCAGGCTGCGGTCCATTCTTATGGATCTCTTGAACAAGGCATTCGTGGAACACATACTTTCAGCGTCCATAATTGTATTTAAGGTTACGCTTCCTCAAGTACTCCAATAATGCGTAAGTTACGTAGGTATATGGCGCAATATTTAATAATAGCGGCGAGATGAGAAGAGTAAGCCTACCAACAGCCTGATCTGGGACAACCCTTTGTTGTTGGATAATGGTTAGGGGTTGCAACCTTCCTCATTCATCATACTCCATGCTTTTCTCCCGTAACACAACATTATTTACATCCTAAGCCCCCAATGCCTGGCGCAACGGCCTTTTATCCCTTTCCCTCAAATTCTAGTTGAAAAATTAATTTGCTAATATCGTTTTATATATATATATTTGTGTGTGTAATGTGTGTGTGTATGTTCCATAACAAAACAACTTTTTGAATAAGCGGTTTATTTCCAATTGAAGCAGAGATGAACTATGGATATCATCTGTACAATGTCTGGACAAATTAGAAATGGTAGACATTATAAGTCGTGCGGCAGTGTGTACGAAACAAATAATAGCATTTTTATTATTCTTGAAGACTAGTTTTGCAAAGTTACGTTCGATACTTTGGAGTTTCCATTTAAAAATGCGCCTTTTTCTGTCCTAACAATAGGCGGGATTCCTAAGTCCTGTAATAACACGATGTAAGGGAATAGCCTCGAAGTTAAGGTAACAACATGTGCACGTTTGGTGCCCGACAAGAGAAAATTAGTTCACGAGTTCGCCACCAGAGCATTATTGTTGCTTAACTTATGGGTCAATGGGAGTCTAATGATAATATCAGCAGTGTGGCAGCACCTCGGGCTGAAGAAAGATTATGACTCTCATAGATCCCTACTGTCAGCATGAGGCCTATCACCCTACTGGAGACAACTCATTCCAGGTCCTCCTTGGTTAACGGGGGTTTGCACGTCAAGTTCATCACTTACATATATGTGTGTGTGTGTGTGTGTGTGTGTATACATTATATATACTTGACAACTCATAACAACTATTGGGAAAGGAGGCACAGAAGCGACGTTCTGAGATTTCTTCTTCTCCACTTGAGTGGAAAAATGCTGTGCTTTGATATAGTATTTATATATATTCGATGTATTATATTATACAAACATGAAATAGTAATATCTCTCTAATATGCTGGATGGTAGAGGAACCAATTGATAAGGATCAATAAAAAGGCCTTGTCCTCTACTATTGTTTTTAATTTTATGCAAAGTGCACTTTCGGAGTCAGCGCTCCATCGTCAGAGTCTGCTGATTATAGCTGTGTAGCCTGGACAACAGCCGAAGCTTTTGTTGATCCTTATGAAATAGTAAGTAACTATAAATAACAACAGTGAAAATTGTGAAGTAGATAAAAAGAAATAATTGAAGGAATATATAATAGAGAAACTCATACATTTATTAAATTCTATTGTAGGTGTAACATTTATTTATTCAAAACTGAGGGAATGCGTGCTTTAATTGTTCAAAATTTTAGGATTCACCTTGTTACTGTATCAGATATGCCAGGGGGGAGCGTATGGATAATTTATGCAGAAAACCAATCTACATATGATGAATTTTGGAGATAGGTATGAGAGAGAATTGGTACAGAGAATTGTTGGTTCTAGGGCAAATCAACATCTTGATCGATCAACAGGGGTTGATGATTGCCCCTGAGAATCGGAGATGATTGTTTGGGGATATTCGGTTGTTAATAATTCAGACATTAATCTTCGCTGTGCTTTTTCAAATGTATAAAGCCCCTAGCGCAGGTGATGAGTACACGAAGCAGATTTATCAATCGTACATCCTAATCTGTTATTCTTTCATAATTAGAAACAAATTATATATATATTATATATATATATATATATATATATATATAAATTGTAACCTCTGTCTGTACATTGATTTTTTTCGCGAATTTTCACGATAACTTTTCGTTTCACATGTCATAGACACCATTTCTTTCGTGTGGGTTGGTTTGTTTATTTGTTTGTTTGTTTCTTACCTTTTCACGCATAAACGGATGAACCGAATTTCATGAAACTAGGTATGTATATTACTACTAACCCAACTTAGACTTTAGGCTATATTAATATCCTCTGAGACGAACAGGAGTGGGGGTTATAGGGGAAGCCTGAAATTAAAAATAGCGATATTTTGTTTCCTATTGGTTTTTCGGCAAATATGAACATAACAAAAGTTGTTTATTTTGTTATTTAGAGTAACTTTTGTCATATGCACTTTTGTCGTATACCGAAGTATAAATAAGTTATAAGCTAAAAACTATAGCGGGAGTCACCAATTTTATTGGGCTCAAAAGACTCAACCGAACTGAATAAAACCCACTAATTTATTAGTGTTGACGCCTTAATTATCATAAGCCATATCAACATATTTAGGGACGTGCAGGAGTGGGGGTTGTAAGGGAGGCCTGAATTTAAAAATAACGGTATTTCGTTTTCTAATCGTTTTTCGGCAAATATGAACATAACAAAAGTTGTTTATCTTGTTATTTTCAGTAACTTTTCTTATATTCACTTTTGTCGAATAGAAAAGTATAAACGAGATATACACTAAAATCTAAAGCGGGAGTCAACAATTTTGTTGGGCACTTACGATTGAACCGAACATAGCAACTTCGGTGTGTGAATTAGCATTAATTCTTCCATGATTATAAGCTGTATTAAAAATTTTAGGTTCAAAGGGGAGTGGGACACTGAAATGAAAAACTCGCTTTTTTTATTTTCTATTTCTTTTTCTGCAAACTTGCACATAATAAAAGTTGTTTACTTTGTTATTTAGAGTAACTTTTGTGTGCATTCACTTCTGTTGTAAAATGAAGTAAACACGGGATATACGCTAAACGGAAGTCAATAATTATATTAGTACTCATTTAAGGGGTTTTAATAAATGAATATTATGACAAATGATGTTATGTTTTCGTCTTATATGATAGTTCAAAGTATTATTATAAATCTTCGTCAACCCCTCCTCATTTATTTATTTTTCCTAGAAAATAACTTTGTTATTTATTTCCAATTGAAATATAAACTATAAGAGCATTTCCATATTTAATTTGTATAATATACCTGTTGTAATGTGTAATGTTATTGAAACAAATATGTAATATTATAACAATTAAACGTTAATGGTAATGTTATTATGACAAAAAACAGTATGCGTTTAAACTCGATATGATATTTTCAGGGTACCACTATTATTTACTTCCATCCGGTAGATAAATTACTAAAGTAATGTTTTTAATCAATAATTTAAGTAGAAGAATATTGAGAAGTCTCATGCGGGAGCGGAAGATGACGGGAGCCTTACCAGTTAATTGAGTTCACTTATTTCCCGTCTGGCATTACTGGAAGTAATTTCCAGTGAGATTCACTATTACAAATATGATCTTACTTGCAAAACTTTGCCTAAACTATTTGAGCTCGGATTGGCTTTTGAAAGGAAATATGTCCATTATAGATGATATTTAATTGTAATAAATGCTACCTATGTTTATGGTTTGAATTATTTAAAAACGGTGAGTGTAGAGGGATAGATTAGGAACATATTTGCAATTATCCTTCAAAAATAAAATTTCTATTATAATAATTCCCAAAAGTTACCCTTCAGGGTTAGCTATTTCGGAAAATTATTACGTCGTGGAGGGAAGTGTAATTGTACACATTGAAGTCTTACTATCAAAATACCATCATTAGTCAGTCAAGAATGATTTCCCGGGCATCGCCGGGTACCTTAGCTAGTATATATATATATATATATATATATATATATATATATATATATATATATGCTTTTATTTCATCGCTCTAGTGGCCGCAATTTTTGTTTGATCGTTACCAAGCTCCAATATATAAGGGGTTCGTGCAAAACTAAAGGTCAAGGTCGTTAAGGGCTTAAATTTGACCAGTGGCAAGGAGGTTATGACTGATGGAATTTCGAAATATGGAAACACCTCCGTTATTAAAAAGCTGATCGTAAAATGATATAAACTCAATCTTAGTGCTAATTTCATTTACTATAAATATTGTCATATAGGCTTATTCTCTCTTCAGTGAACCCCGTCTCCTGCTCGTGTCTCAAGTATACTCAGTTAGGTAATACACCACTTTATTTGAAGCTTAAATACCGAATATTGTTTTCATCAGATATTTACTTAATGAGTTACTTTTTCTAGGTATTTTTTCTACACCTTCCTTGGTATTTAACTGTTCCATTGAACACTAAAGATCATATTAGGTAATGACTGAAATCAGACCAAGAATTTAGAGGGGTGTTAGAGGGGCGAATTTGAAAATTCAAAATATATCCGTTTTGAGAAATATATGTAGGGAGATGATTTAACAAGTGTGATATATCAGCACGGGGGAAATATGCTTAGTTTACGCAGCCCTAGCGTGACAGGCGTTTTTCTTTAGTCAATGTACGTTGCTTGAATATTATGGTTTATTTTTATATTTATCTAAATAACGGTCATTTCCATGAGTGAATCGTAAGAAAATTAATTAAAATAACATTAACAAATAACAGCATTTATTAATTTACATCAAATACATAGAACCTTGGTGTAGCTTTAAAAAGGTATTTACTGTGTCTCTGGCTTTACTGTCATTGGTTGATAAAAGGAAATTCTTCAGTTTGAAAATTTCATTAGTTAAAGGCAAAACCTTTTTAGCTTTTAAATTTCTCGGTCCATTCGAGAAATAAATGGAATTTTCAGAGCGAAGTGTGTCCTTTTATCAGTCACTTCAAAGCCTTTAAAACAGAATAAGTTTAAAACTTCTGACATGCTCCAATAGGCTAAAAAATTCTCTCATTCTCTCAAAGGAGTCATTCACTGCATATACAAATAAAGTGTCTACCAAATAATTAAAAATACAGGCGTAATTGGCAGATTACAGGAATTTAAGAAAAAGTTCGACACGCAGGGACTGCGTAAACTAAGCAGATTTTCCACGTGAAATATTACAATAGGTAAATCGGCATACTTGTAATACTTACATACTTGCCGTAAAAATTAAGTGAATAAATACAAATGAGAAATGATTTAGCCAATTTACATTTTGTTGACCTCCAACCGAAAGCGCCTGGATCGTAATAAAAGCAGGTCTGCCAACTCCTCAGAGCTAAACAGGTAGACAGAAATATTCTCTGCCGGGAAAAAAAAAACTTTTACTGAAAGAAATCTGAATAGAACATATTCATTTCATTGAAAATTATTTTCTATATCCTAGCACAGTAATTAATAATGAAACAGAATAATTTTTACACAATCACTCATATTTAAATAATCCAAGAGTAAAAGAAGGGGTGGGGTCATCAGAAAGTATTTGCATGTATCTCGTCTAGAAAAGGAATTTTAGCTTGAAATAAGACGGTTCGTGATATTTTGGCTTATTCTTAACGTGTGATGACTGAAAGGGAGGTGGGGTGTTTACTGAACGCTGAAAACTAAAAGATGACAATATTTCGGTTAATATTGAAGATAGAAAGACATGCATACGATAACATTTATAGAAGATTAAATTTGCAATAATATTGGTTATATATAATTTTTCGATACCAAGTGTGGTAACGGAGATATTTCAAATCTTTAAAATTCCCCCATAACCCCTCTCTGGTCCGATTTCAGCCATTAAAAAACTTGATCTTTCATTTTGCATGAAACGATTATATATCGAGTTTGGTGAGGATCAAACAAAAATTTCGACTGCTAAAAGGTTATCAATATATAAAACTTTGAACTTCCCTTTTTCATCTCCTGGGTATGATTGATAGACCTTTGAAGAAATGTTTCAAAAATCATGAGTACGTCCTCATTAAGGGAAATCTGCTAAAAGGAAAGTATTTCCGCCAAGTTCGATGACAAATTTTATAAGTCATAGATCTAAACTACAACCTTAATGCAAAAATAAAACTCATAAAAATGAATTTGTCTAATGTCTTGAAGTTCCTCATTAAGAAATAGATTAACTTTAAGATTAAATATGCAATAGCGAACATTTCTTCAATCTGAACCATCATCATGTCTTACTCATTTCGCCGTGTATTCAAATGACATGGATAAAAGTGCAGTTTGAGTTTAAATAATGCATAGCTCAGAGGATTTAATGCAAGGGTATAGATTGGCTCTCTACAATTCTCATTTGCATAATAATCTCTTGAAGGTCATCGAAACAGGTTAATCATGAGCTAGACAAAACCAGCACATTGTTCACAATTGTAATAAATAAGTACAATGTCTAAAGAAAGTATGTTTATTGTTAAACGCGTTTACAGAAATGAGTGATAATTACTCTAGGAGGGAATATATTTTCAGGAAAGGTGTTTTATGCAAACTTTCCAATGGCATGCATTAATAACGTTAACCTTTGATATAACCTTAAATTTCATAAATTATTTGTACTTAATATACAGTAATAGTATTTTGATTACTATATTCATATTGTTGCGAAAATTAAATACATGAAGGATTAACAGAAATAGCCGCGTATTTGGGAGGTGCAAGGGAGATGAAAGGAGCCGACGGAGGGACTGACTGTTAGCACCGGCAGCGTCTGAATCTTTCCAGACTAAAGAGTCCAGTGTCTTCAAGACCTTCGTCTTTTGATGTTGCCGCTCCTCTATATAAGCATGTGCAACTCGCCCGACAATTTATTTTTTTTCTCAGCTGTTGTCAAGTGAACATCAGTGCTACAGTGCGACTTAGTGCAGTGCGGTAAAGTGTTTTTATGTGAAGAACAGTGTTGTGCCGTGACTCAGTAAAGAACAGCATAGTGCCGTGTTTAAGACAGTGCAGTGCGTTAACTTCGCGAAGTAAAGGACAGTGCAGTGCCGTCTTTTGTGAACTTCAGTGATCGTGAGTGAATTATTGGACTGTGTAATAACAAGAACAGTGATGTAATCAGTGCATACTGTGAATAGTAGTTAAGAATAATTAACCAAGTTTGTAGTGTGTTGTTAAATAAATTGTGCAGGTATAAAAACTGTGAAACTTTTGTGTGTTTAATTTTTCAATCCAAAACAACTGTTATAAGCAACGTTTATTACTGATTTGTAACAATATTTTACCTGAACGATGTCTAGAATTCCCGTAAGACGTTTTTCATTTTTATATTTTACGAATGGAGGCTATCGTTTTATTATTGTGACACCTATATGAATTCGTATTATTTCGAATTATTAACTACTTACTTTTAGTCTTAGTACTAATTGCCTAAGAATTCATTTTACAATTACAACTTAAAATGTCTTCACAAGGTCCTGGGCAAACCGAGCAGATTTCCCACGTGCAGGTCGGATTCACAAATGTTATCTGGCACCATTACCACTATTTAAACCTTATCTTCTATCTATGCAATATTTGAAATTTAAGCTGGGCTCGAGATATTTAGGAATATACTTGATAGTTAATGTCCATGTGTAGGAGATTACTGGAAACCAAAAATTAAGAGGCAAAAATAGAACAGATTTTGCACTCCTCTATATTATGGCCAAAAATGTGTAAATTTACCAAAATTTCAATTAACCAATCTGTGGCGGACAAAATGAAATATATCAAATGATTACTAAAATCATTTTAATTCTCGGCTAGTTTCATGTCCACAAGAAATTACGAGAAAATAAAATACAAAGAGGTAACTGAACAAACGGCTACATCGTCACATAGGACCTTCAACTTGCCCTACCAGCCAGAGAATGGCCTACAAAGTATGGCGAGTCAAGGCAATTGATTTATATCGATACATCACAAAATAAAAATATCGATTATCCCTAATGAACTGTAGTGTCCGTAGTGAAAAAGAAATTTATAATTGAAAAACAATTACTTTAAAGTTTCTAATAAATTAAAAAAATACATAGAGTTTGATTCCCGCCTAGGCAGTAGGAATTTATTTAGTGGTGGAATTCGTTAAATAAAATCCTTTGTCCTATCCTGGCTAGGAAAGGGTAGTAGCCTGTACATAACCCTTCCCAAGTGCCTTAGTTGTAAAAAGTGGACTTTAATATATATTTTCAGCAGATGTTTAATCTATGTTTTCCGCCTTAGATAGGTTAATTGAAGTTAAATAGGTCGTATTTTCACAATTTACTATATCTATTGCTGCATTCTTAATATGTGAGTTTAAGGGTTTGCTTATCCAGACTTTAGTATTATTTATTTTACTGCTTTAATAATGGTGTAATTACTATATTATTTTCTTGATGATTTTGTCCTACATTCTTCATGTACAAATGTGTAATTTAAACCAAACACAATCCTTGAGAGCCATGCTTCGCATTTTCGTTGATTCCCATTGCTATTATTTAATTATTCAAAATTTTTAATACCTTGCTTCAATGTTATTAGTTTTGTGAGAGTTTTCACTACCTCTAGTTTTTTCTATTTATATGAGTTAATAACCCCCGTAATTCTGAAAAAAAGTATTACATTTAGTGGCATACACATTTCCTGTCATTAATTTTAGAAGTACGATACAATTTTAATATATTATTTATTAAAGCCCACATTTTGCTACTGTGGCTATTTCGGAGAGGCTATTCATTTTCTATTCTATAGTGGGACTATGAATTTTATCTAATGAGTTCGTCACTATATAAATCCCTATTGCCCAGTCTAGGTTTTCAATGTAGGATTAATGCTAACGCTTCAACTCAAATGTCTAATCTGAGCCCCCAATAGATTTTTAGAACTGAACGAAATAAAAGTACAATGCATTCAACATTGATATAATCGTTTCGACCTAATTTGATCCTATGCTTAATTTAGTTTTCTGTTATGTGCTTAGAATCTGAGACTCCAGTTAGCTGTCTATTGACATCTAGCAACGGAGACCAGAGCTTTACTTAGTGCACAATCATCAATTATCCGACCAGATATAATTTACTGCGATGATCTATTAATTATCACTCCCATTTATTGCAGTCTTTGTTTTATAGGAGGAATTTTCTAAGTATAAACCCTGGACGGCCATAATCCAGAGGATTGAGCTGAAACAAGAAGAAGATTAATAGAAACTCGGAGCAAACGATTTTCAAGCTCGGGCAATTAATTCCCTTCCCTCTCGAGCAGTCCCCAATGGGAATGGAACGACTCGAGAGATCTCATTTTACCAACCTCGGTGCATTTATGAAGACTCTTTGGCTTAGAATCGATACGCAAGGGTTGCGTTAACTAAGCAGAATTCCCGACGAGATATACGCCACTGATACAAAGTAGAAAATTGCTTTCTTTGGGGTTAGGAAAACGAAAATTGACAAGAACTCCATTAGTTTTCGAATTTAAAGACAATTTATATTAAACAATTATATTTCATTAATTGTTTGAGATCTTCGCAACAGGCGATGTTTCTCATTAATATTTGAAAAAGAAAAAAAATACAGAAAAAGAAAAAATGTTTCTGCTAATAGAAGAATATGAAAATGCTACAACATATTAAACAAACATATGAAAACAGATCAATATTAAACAAAACGAACACAAAGAAAAACAGCAATAACAAATACAATTACAACCAATAAATACATAATAAAAGAGTATTAAAAAATAGATAAATAAAAATCTATAATACATATAGTAAAAAAAAAAAAAAATCTGTCCAACACACACATGTTTTGTATATATTAAATTATATATATGAAACGCACTGTAATTTTAAAATTATAGCGTGTTAGAGCTAAATTATAGTTGTGTATTCTAATTACTGAATAATTATGAGTAGACATGGGGCATCTGTAAATTTTCACGTTTTCTGCAGTCTGTAAGTAGGTAAGTGGTTTATAGAATGAGGTACATTGCATATATCATACCTTGGTTGTTCCTTCTTTTCTATTAGGAATGTATGTGTTAGAAGGAATAGTCTATACGAAGTCGTGTAATAATTACTTGCTCCCTTCGTAAAATGAAATAATGTAAACAATTATAGAACATTACTTCATTGACTAGGGTAAAATCAGACGAAGGTAGCTTGGAGAATCGGTAAAATAAAAAAAAATCTTAAATATTTCCGTTTTCATGCGTTGAATAAACAGAATGGTTAAGTAGCCAATCCTCTTTTTATGATGGCCAGCAATTTATTTTCCACATATTTTTCTCGAATTTTGGGCCTCAATTTTTACGGGTTAATTTCCATTCTCGATGATTAACTTCTCCATACAAAACTAAAGATCGAGTTCTTTGTCGGACCAGGAGAATTGTGAGGAACGGTGGAATCAGCACAGGCTTAAGGACCGGGCAACCCGGGCGACTGCCCGGGGCGACACAGCCAGGGGGGCGACCAAACGCCCAAGTAGTGAAAAATTTCGTTTTCGATTTTATAAAGTTAATATTTTGTATTCTCTTCCGTAAATATCTTTTATAAACTTTTTTTCATATAAGCTAACTCAAAAACACACAATGTATTCTAGTTGTATACAAACGCGCCACTGAATGTGCTGAGAAAGCGTTTTACGTAGGGCACTGACCTTCAGTACCTAGCTACTGTAGTTATGACGAGACGAAGGGGAGGGCGACTTGGGTTGTTTCTACCACCCCACTCTACCAGTGAGTGTAGCTTCTGGAGAAAGAAGTTTCTCAAAACTGAAGCTAATCAAAAACTACTTGAGATCAAGCATGTGCCAAGAACGACTAATAGGACTCTCTCTCATGTCAATTAAATATGACCTGTTGCAAAAAATTGACAACACTTTCATTAAAGACTTTGCAGAAAAAAAAGGTCGAAAAGTTTTATTTATTATTTTAAGTTAAATAGATAGTATTAAGTTTGTGTTTGTAAAATATACGTATATGTAAAACTACTTGGACTAAAATCTTCATTTGTTAAACCCCTTTTCAACTCTTTAACTTACCCTTTTCAACGAAAAACGTATAGCCTACTATAATGTATGCAAAAAGGTGATGGCCTACATACTTTTTCAGTCATCTTATCTTTTCACTTGAAAATATGATAATATTTTGATTGATAACTACCACTTAAGATGCCTCAAAACTCAGTATTCTTACCCCTATTTTGAACAAATTTCCGGGGAGGGCCCCCGGACCCCCCTTTTTTAGGGGGGGGGACGACAAAACGGTTGATTGCCCGGGGCAGTATTTTGCCTTGAGCCGGCCCTGGGTGGAATGTCAAATTGTTAAGGGTTGCCATATTGGTTTTGAGTTGACGTCACAGAATGCCAATTTGCTGTGGTACCCCTGTGAGTGACGGACTGGGAGGAAGAAGGAACCTCTTTGGCGTAGAGTAACCGTCGCGGGAGGTTACTAAATTCAGACAGAGAGAATAAAATAGAAATAAGCAATTAAGACTCGCCACAGCTACGTGGCTCCCACTGACGTCATTCCCACTGTTTCGGTGCGTCGTAGAACAAACCTCCGACGAGTATGCGGTTGATTTGCAAGATTATTTTAAAGTATTGATGTTAGGCAAAAAGTACATCAAGTATCAGTGTTGTTTTGCGTAGCATATTATGATGTATTTTAACTCCCGGCCATAACAAGTAACTTAACTACAGAACTACTTCTTGGACTGCAAGACCTTACTAATGTACAACAGGACGTCATTCATGTTATTACTGGCGTCTCCAGTTCTATATAGTCAATATTTGATCTTTACGCAACTCGAAATGTCTTCAGAGACTACTGACTAACTTACAAACACAAATCAATTAATCACGAGACTAGAAGAGAAGAAGTAGTTCTTGCTCGTTCGAGGCATGGCAATTCAAGGATAACACACAGACACCTCAGGACTAGGACTGAACCTTTATGTACACTGTGCAATACACAACCAACTATCAAACACTTACTTACAGACTGCAGACTAATAACCGACAATAACTTACCTACCAACCTTACAGAACTACTACTACATACCAACAGCAACACGATGAACATGATTGTGACAGTCATGAAAAATCTCCAATTGACTCAACTTTACAATCAAATTTAACTCTAAAAGTTTAAACTTCAGAATTAAAGATTGGGTTTCTACTCCTAGTATTACCCACTGGAGAAAACGTTACCGTCCTTTTACCTACGACTGTAGATAATTTAATACATTTATTTATGAAACCTAAATTATTTTACTTTTATAACAATAAAAATTATGAATGACCAAAATTGCGACAGACCTAAATAAATAAGTTAAAAATTAATGTGTCCCATCTTCTTTACAGATGGAATTATCTTTGATTCAAAAATTGTTGAAAATATTTTCCAGTAGCTTCTACTCTTACAAGTTTTAGATCACTAAAAATTTTATTTCCACCTTAATTTTATATCATCTGTAAGTAGGATTTCTAATAATGGAGAAATAGAGAATAGAGTGTAAGATGCCCATAGTAGTGGCATCTCAAATAAATGCTTTGAACTACTGAACTTTGAAGAGACGATTCGCATAGAAGACAAGTTCGAATAAAGAAATAAAATAAATTTATTATTTCTAAAAAAAACTATTTCAACATAGATCACGCTCAAAAACTAAATAGGTCAAGCATTTTGTGCGAATGCACTACAGATGAAGGGTTGTTATGAAGGGATTGTTTGAAGGTTCTGGAACAGATAGACGTATATAGACCTAAAAGAAAAAGATGTCTTCTTGTGATGAATGTTCGGAAACCATTAAGGAAAGAAATGGTTATGTCCCAATGAGAAATCATCTAAAGACAACATGCATTAGGAACAACACACTGAAGGAAGAAGAAAGATGTGCAAAAGAAACCAAAGCCCGAGAAGTTTAACTTTTTTTTATTTTCAATAAATGTTCTTCTATTAGCATATTTCTCGTAAGGATAATCAGCTATTGTGGTTGTTCTCATGACGCAATTTTCGACAAATTTCCTCAAATGTTCACCGACCCTACCTAGGAGATGATGAAAATGAAGTCTGTTCAAAATTATATATATTTACACACACACACATTTTTCTTTTAAATCCTTAGGGGTCGCAAATGTTGTCTTATCGGTACCAAACTGGATATATATGCGTTTTATGTCAAATTAAAGATCAAGTTCGTTAACGGCTTTAGAGGGAAGATTTCAAATAACAGACAAATATATATAATTCCCTTAAGGAAAGTCTGCTAAAATTTGAAATATCTCGGTTATTATACGTCTAATAGGAAATGTAATCTTTAGTTTAAATGAAACAGTTAAATATCGAGTATGCTTACGGACAAATAAACATTTTGAGTTAAGAATGCAAAATCATAAATAATGATATCATCAACCAACGTATTTGCATGTACCTCACACAATAAAAGGCCAATGGAAACAATATTTCGTATTTGAGCTGAGAATAAAGTGGTTCGTGATATAAAATGTTATTAGGGGACTTACTGAAGGCCGAAAACTAAACATTTCCAATATCTCGGTTAATGATCATGACAGAGAAAATATGCATAAAAGAACTTTTATAAGCAACTACATTTGCAATAAGATTGGTTCGTTACAAACTTTCGTTCAGAAGTGTAATAAGGAAGATATTGTGAAATTTCGAAAATCCCCCCTGTAATCCACACCCTCCCGCTGGTTCGATTTCTGCCATTAACGAACTTAATGTTTACTTTTACGCAAAACTATTGAATATCAAGTTTCGATCTCTGTGGTTTTCCATTAGAATAGGATACATTTTGAACCTACCAAATGCGGTAGAAGGCAATGAATGGAATTGACTCAGACTAGTGAGAAAGTAAATAATAATTTAAAGTTGGCGCGAATTATGATTCAGGGCATGTATGGCCCGGATTAGCTAGTCAATGGCTTAGAACCACTGTTTATCAGGATTTAGCTACTCTCTGGCAGCGGTTCCCGGCACTATTCACTCTTCATTGAGAGGCTATCTAGTATTGCTCCGAAGCTCTTAAGCCCTGTACTTGGTCTATTGTTCCAGTGTTTTGCGCCCTGGGAACACGGAGTTCAGCTGTAAACTCACATAGTTTCCATCTCAATTGTTGCAAAGTCCATTCATCCCTTTACGTCAAAAGGGTTGCATGTGTATTGTTACAAGTACAGTATTTGAACCTAACAGAAAGCATTACTTGTTTCCTGAGGAATTTCATCGCCTGTGGCTGTGTGTTCCGTTTTTTTCCAAAGGTAGAGGCTTCTATTGAAGGCTTTATGAAATGGCTGCATCCTGCTGTCTGTGCCAATGTGCAAGAATGGTGTGACTGTTTGAAATCCTTTTAGCTTGTTCCCTAAGCCAAGCCTATTCTTTTGCCTCCGTTTCTCAGTGCTTAGAGGTAATCCGTTTTAGTAGATTTCCCTTAAGGGAAATCAGCTATTGGGGTCGTACTCAAGATGCAATTTTCGAAAGTTTTCTTCAAATCCATCGATCCTACCCAGGAGATGACGAAAATGAGGTCCGTTCAATACTATATAAATATATATATATATATATATATATATATATATGTACACACACACAGACATATGTATATATATATATATATATATATATAATTTTTGTTTGATCGTTACAAAACTCGATATTCAATCATTTTATGTAAAAAGAAAGATCAAGATCGTTAATGCCTGAAATCGGAAAAGTGGGAGAGGGGGTTTAGAGGAAAGGATTGTCTAAAATTCGAAATATCCCTTATTATAGGTCGGACCGAACATTTGAATAGAACTAATCTTATTGAAATTGAAATGTACTATAAATATTGATATAAGACATTTATGCTCTATCCTGAATATTAAACTAGATATTTGCATTTTTTAGTTTTCAGCCTTCAGCAAACCCCCACATCTACTCGTGTTACATAAACAATACTCTGTTATAAATTAAACCACATTATTTTAAGCTTAAATACCAAATATTATATTCAAAAGACATACGAGATACATGCAAATACATTCGGGTGCCAGCCCCCGTCTTAAAGTGTTGGACTATTAAAATTTGATTGATTGAGATAAAAATTATTCTGATTCATTATAGATTACAGTACTAGATGTAGTAAATAGTTTTCAATAAAATTAATATATTATATTCTGATATGTTTCAGTTATTGTTTTTCCTTCCGGTGTACCTTTGGCAGACCTGTTTATTTAAATTTGAGATGCTTCCCGCCGGGATGGGAAAGATTTCTTATTACCGTTTGTATTTATTCACTTAATATTCACGGTGGTGTTGTGTTAGCAGTTTATACGTTTATCAATTATTAAACTTCACGAGGGAAATCTGCTTAGTTTACGCAGCCCCTGCGTGACGGACTTTTTATTACAACGTATTTATAGTTCATTTTGTTTAATTAGAGCTTTCCAGAGCCTAGAGCATGCTTCTTTGTCATCATTCTCATTAATCATTTTTTTAGCCGATTTCCTCCTGGGGAAATCAGCAATTGAGGTCGTACTCATGACGCAATTTTCGAAAAATGTCCACAAATGTCCATCGATCCTACAAAAAAGGAAAGAATCAATATTATTGCAAATTTGATGTTCTATAAATGTTGTTATTTAGATCTTTATCTTCAATATTAACCAAGATATTGGCATTTCCTAGATTTTAGCCTTTACTGAACCCCCACCTTTAGTCATCACGCTTGAAAAATAAGAGAATATATCATGTCTTATTCCATGCATAAATACGACATTTTTTTTTCAACTTTAACATTAGAGGTACACGCAAATAGTTAGTGTGATGACATCATCAAGTTATCGACCAAAAACTTCTATTCATCGATTTTTTTATTTTTTTTTTGGAAATAGTTAATATATGCTGAGATAAGGTCAGTATTGTGTAATTCCACGGACTTTTCTGTTTTATTTTAACTTTACCGAACAATATCTAATAAATGAATTTAATTGTTTAACAAGCTCACTTATTTGAGTATTTCTACCGAAAGTTTCTTTCCCTGTTCTGTATTTTATTGGACGATAAAATTAATCAGTTTACGGGAGGCAACGCCATTGGAATGCAAGGTAGTATTTTACGGTGGAGAGCTTGAGAGGGCCATAAATTTCCAGGTACCCTTCAACAGAACACTCACTATATTGATTACATGTGTTGAGTAATTCTATTCATGCATGTACCCATGAATAATGCATGTATCAGATCTATTTATTCGCATCAAACCCATGACTTAAGTATTTTAAAGTTTAAAAATTTGAGGAGGAGAGTCAGGGCGGGCAATGAATATCCATGCCGAATGAATGCTCTACTGAATAATAAAAGTCCGTCGCGTAGGGGCTGCGTAAACTAAGCAGATTTCCCACGTGAAGTTTTACAATAGAGAAATCTGCATACTGGTAACACAATACCACCGTGATTAGATAAATCTTTCAGTTAATTAAAATAAATTCCCAACTGAAACGGCTTCTGAATTGTAAGAATAATTTATATTTTAATAACTCAAATTTTAGTAGTCCAAAAACTAAAGAAGTTGTGGGGAGCGGATGAACAGAACGTATTTGCATAAATCTCACAAAGTAAGGAAGGTAAGGTAAGGTTAAAAACGACAGGTTAGAAGAAACTTCCGCCTGATCCGAGAAATGACGAAGATGGCCGACGTAATCCAAACTATACTCGACCACAGACTTCATAAAAATGCAAATATCTCAGTTAATATTTAAGATACAGAATAAATGTATATAACAATATTTATAGTAAATTTAATTTGCACTAAGATTGGTTCTATACAATGTTTCGATCCGATGCATAATAACGGAGATATTTTGAATTTTCGAAAATCCCCCCTCTAAACCTCCCCTCCCTCTGGTCCGATTTCAGCCATTAAGGAACTTGATCTGCCTTCTTACATAAACGGTTAAATATCGAGTTTCGTGACGATCAAACAAAAATTGCGACCGCTAGAGCGTTAACAGACAAATACACACACATATTATATATATATATATATATATATATATATATATAATTTTGAAAGGACCTCATTTTCGTCATTTCCTGGGTAGGATCGATGGACATTTCAAGAAAATTTTCGAAAATCGCGTCATGAGTACGACCTCAATAGGTGATTTCCCTTAAGGGAAATCTGCTAAAAGCGATAATTGTATTCGTGCGAGTAATCATGAATAATGAATATATTCGTTCTAAGTATTTACTTCAACACCAATGTTTAAATATTTTTATTATAAAAGTTAAATAAAGATGGTGACTAAATTAGGGCCTTAAATAACTATGTTAAGTAATATATGGAATAAACTTGGTGAGTAGATTTTTCGTTTAAATATCCATGACTAATAAATAGAATTAGGTTGGAGCAACTATCCATGAATACCGAACTTATTTCTTCTAAGTGTTAACTCCAACACCACGTCATAAATAGTTTAAGTTTAAAAGTTTACTATAGATCGAGACTAAGTGAGGGCTATATATAACGATATTGAAGAATAATCTATTGATTACGATGAGTAATTTTGAATATGATGAGTAATTTTGTTCAAGCGACTATCTATGAATAACGAATTAATTTGTTCTAATCCTTTACTCCAACACCATATCTTAAATAGTTTAACTTTAAAAGTTAATTAAAGATGGAGATTAAAGATGGCCAATACATAACGATGTTAATGAGTGACCTATTGAATAAACGTGATGAGTAATTTTGTTCGTGCGACTACCTATGAATAACAAATTAATTTGTTCTAATCCTTTACTCCAACACCATGTCTTAAATAGTTTAAGTTTAAAAGTTAATTAAAGATGGGCTATACATAACGATGTTAACGAGTGACCTATTGAATAATCGAGAAGAGTAATTTTGTTCGAGAGACTATCTATGAATAACATATTAATTTCTTCCAAGCCTTTACTCCAACACCATGTCTTAAATAGTTTAAGTTTAAAAGTTAATTAAAGATGGGCTATACATAACGATGTTAATGAGTGACCTATTGAATAAACGTGATGAGTAATTTTGTTCGAGCGACTATCTATGAATAACAAATTAATTTGTTCTAATCCTTTACTCCAATACCATGTCTTAAATAGTTTAACTTTAAAAGTTAATTAAAGATGGAGACTAAAGATGGGCTATACATAACGATGTTAATGAGTGACCTATTGAATAAATGTGATGATTCATTTTGTTCGAGCGACTATCTATGAATAACAAATTAATTTCTTCTAAGCCTTTTCCCCAACACCATGTCTTAAATAGTTTAAGTTTAAAAGTTAATTAAAGATGGGTTATATATAACGATATTGATGAATAATCTATTGAATAAACGTGATGAGTAATTTTGTTCGAGCGACTATCTATGAATAATGAATTAATCTCTTCTAAGCCTTTACCCCAACACCATGTCTTAAATAGTTTAAGTTTACAAGTTAATTAAAGATAGAGACTAAATGACGGCTATATATAACGATATTGATGAATAATCTATTGAATAAACGTGATGAGTAATTTTGTTCGAGCGACTATCTATGAATAATGAATTAATCTCTTCTAAGCCTTTTCCCCAACACCATGTCTTAAATAGTTTAAGTTTACAAGTTAATTAAAGATAGAGACTAAATGAAGGCTATATATAACGATATTGATGAATAATCTATTGAATAAACGTGATGAGTAATTTTGTTCGAGTGACTAACTATGATTAACGTATTAATTTCTTCTAAGTCTTTACCCCTACACCATGCCTTTAATATTTTAAGTTTAAAAGTTAATTAAAGATCGAGACTAAAGGAGGCCTATAAATAACGATATTGATGAATAATCTATTGAATAAACGTGATGAGTAAATTTGTTCGAGCGACTATCTATGAGTAACGTATTAATTTCTTCTAAGCCTTTACACCAACACCATGTCTTAAATAGTTTAAGTTTAAAAGTTAATTAAAGATGGAGACTAAATGAGGGCTATATATATCGATATTGATGAATAATCTACTGAATAAACGTGATGAGTAAATTTGTTCGAGCGACTATCTATGAGTAACGTATTAATTTCTTCTAAGCCTTTTCCCCAACACCATGTCTTAAATAGTTTAAGTTTAAAAGTTAATTAAAGATAGAGACTAAATGAAGGCTATAAATAACGATATTGATGAATAATCTATTGAATAAACGTGATGAGTAATTTTGTTCGAGTGACTAACTATGATTAACGTATTAATTTCTTCTAAGCCTTTACCCCTACACCATGCCTTTAATATTTTAAGTTTAAAAGTTAATTAAAGATCGAGACTAAAGGAGGCCTATAAATAACGATATTGATGAATAATCTATTGAATAAACGTGATGAGTAATTTTGTTCGAGTGACTAACTATGATTAACGTATTAATTTCTTCTAAGCCTTTACCCCCTACACCATGCCTTTAATATTTTAAGTTTAAAAGTTAATTAAAGATCGAGACTAAAGGAGGCCTATAAATAACGATATTGATGAATAATCTATTGAATAAACGTGATGAGTAATTTTGTTCGAGCGGCTATCTATGAATAACAAATTAATTTCTTCTAAGCCTTTTCCCCAACACCATGTCTTAAATAGTTTAAGTTTAAAAGTTAATTAAAGATGGGTTATATATAACGATATTGATGAATAATCTATTGAATAAACGTGATGAGAAATTTTGTTCGAGCGACTATCTATGAATAACGAATTAATTTCTTCTGAGCCTTTACCCCAACACCATGTCTTAAATAGATTAAGTTTAAAAGTTAATTAAAGATGGGTTATATAAAACGATATTGATGAATAATCTATTGAATAAACGTGATGAGTAATTTTGTTCGAGCGACTATTTATGAATAACAAATTAATTTCTTCTAAGCCTTTTCCCCAACACCATGTCTTAAATAGTTTAAGTTTACAAGTTAATTAAAGATAGAGACTAAATGAGGGCTATATATAACGATATTGATGAATAATCTATTGAATAAATGTGATGAGTAATTTTGTTCGTGCGACTATCTATGAATAACGTATTAATTTCTTCTAAGCCTTTACCCTTACACCATGCCTTTAATATTTTAAGTTTAAAAGTTAATTAAAGATCGAGACTAAAGGAGGCCTATAAATACCGATATTGATGAATAATCTATTGAAAAAGCGTGATGAGATGATTTTTTTCGTTCAAATATCCATAATAATATATATATTCGTCTACGTTTTTAAGTTTAAAAATTTAATTAGAGGAGGAGACTGAGGTGAAGAACTATAAGTAACCAGGTTGATGATTTCTCTTATTGAATACATTTGATGATCAATTTTATTAGTTCAAATATCCATGAATAATGAATATATTTGTTGAAGTATTACCTCAATGGCACGCCTTAAATATTTTAAATTTAAAAATGTAATTACAGAGGAGGGGAGTGAGACGGAGAACTGTTAATATCCAGATTTATGAGTGCTCTATTGAATACTTATGATGATTAATGGTATTGGTTCAAATGTACATGAATAACGAATGTATGTATCTGCTGTAAGTATTTAACGGAACACCAAGTATTTAATGTTTCAAGTATTAAAATTTAATGAGATAAGTAGAATTAGAGACGACCATGAATAACCAGTTTTATAGGTAATTTATTGCATACATTTGATGAGTAATTGTGTTTTTGCAAATACTGACAAATAATAAAAAGTCCGTCACGCAAGGCCTGCGTAAACAGCAATTCAGGTTGAGAAGTATATCTGAATAAAACATATTAATTTTATTGAAAACTATTGACTAAAAAGCTAGAGCTGTAATTTGTAATGAATCAGAATCATTTTTATCTCACTCAAATTTTAGTAATCCAGGAAGAAAAGAAGGGGTGGGGATCAACAGAATGTATTTGTTTGTATCTCGTATAACAAAGCTTTCTTAAAAACTATATTTTGCATTTAACCTTTTAATGAAGGGGTTCATGATATAACAACTTATTATTAATATGACACAAGTTGGAGCGGGAGTTTACTAAAAGCGTGAAACTATAAAATCCAAATATCTCGGTTAATACTCATTATACGGAAAATATGTATAGAACAATACTATATTAAATGTAATTTGCAATAAGATGTTTTTATACAATTTTTCGATCAGACATATAATAAGAGAGATATTTTGAATTTTCGAAATTCCTTCCCCCAAACTCCCCTCCCCTGGTTTGATTTCAGCCGTTAACGAATTTGACAAATATATATATATATATATATATATATATATATATATTTTTTTTTTTTTTCTCTAAAAAAATGTCACAATTTATTACATTCTTAGTGCTCTGTTTTTGGAAAGTTGTTTTTAAAGTTACTTCTTCTACGTGTCTGCCAATTTCATTCTGGTATTTATAAACTCTACCTCTCAAATAACAAGTTTTTGAAAACTGAGATTTCCCACGTATTCGCATTTATCTCAAAAAGTAAAAGTTCAATGAGAACAATATTTGGTATTTAGATTTCAAATAGAGTCCTTCATAATATAATTGCTTATTGTCAATATGACATGAGTAGGTGTGGGTAAAGCACCCCCCTCTCCAACTCTTTTGATATTAACAATAAGCTGTTATATATTGAAACACATTATTAGAAGCATAAATACCAAATATTGTTCTTATTGAACTTTTACTTTTTGAGATAAATGCAAAAACGTGGTTCACATGGGAAATCTGCTTAGTTTACGCAGCCTCTGCGCGACGGACTTTTTCTACTTCTCCTATATAGGATCGATGGACATTTGAGGATATTATTCGAAAATCGCATCATGAGTACAACCTCTATAGTTGATTTCCCTCGAGGGAAACCTTCTAAAATAACCTGGGATCTAGAAAAATTCCATCTGATTTATCGTTGAACTTTAGTTATTTACAACCTCCTGTAACCAATTGTAAATAAAAAGAAGAGAATTTACATTTATTAATAATGATGAGCTTAAAAAAATAAAAAAGGTTTAAGAACGTTCAGAGTTTCCCCATTTTCGAGATAATTCCATCCAGGCATCCCTAGAGACTTTACTGGGTTATCAAGTTAGAGAGGGTAGTTGATTAAATCGGGTACTCAGTCCCATTTATTGATTTCCGATAATCGTACAACGGCCATTCTCTCCTTGGCTGTTTCCATTATCGGCGGACAGGACACGTAAGCCCAAGGCAATTATCGATTCAACATACGATTGAATAATAAATAGCCTGTGATATTAGACATTTTCAATAACAGCTTGTATTCTCGAAATTAGGATCAACCCAGTATCTTAACAGTTTTTTCCCCAAATTCTTGAATGGTATTAAAGCTATGATTATATATTTTGCGTGAATTTCTATTATAAAAAGAGGACTTTTTACCTACTTGTATATCTACATTTTCAAAAGATAGCGAGAGATTATGAATATTATCTAATAATGATATATTTCAGTAATGGTTCTTCTTCCCGGTGAGACGTTGGCAGACCTGTCAGTTTACATTTCAGACGCTTCCCGTTTGTATTTATTCAATTAATATTGACGGCGGTGTTGTGTTACCAGTATGTAGATTTATCTATTGCTTCACGAGGGAAATCTGCTTAGTTTACGCAGCCCCTGCGTGACGGGCTTTATTTCTAGTCACAATGGGTCGCACTTTCACCATCAAAATTACATATACGTCAACAAACACTTCCCGACAGGTTCCCCACATGAAAGGTTAGTAAGAATTTTGTTAGGTATTTTCAATATTCAAGAGTAAAATAAAGGATATTTCATACTCATGAGCGCAGAAGGTGAAGAACAAAATGATATGTATGGGACGAAGGGGTGTAACAAATTTATGAAATTATGGAGGTCAATAGAGACCGAGGGAGGGGGCGCTACAACAAATACAAATGCTGGTTAGTGTTATTTATAAAGCACCCAGAACGTGTACATACAGCGGAGAGTATATTGGCCATTCCTGTCTGCCCATGACTTCCTTAAACTTGGTTCAGGTCAGAGGGCCACAGAGGTAGTGTCTATTTATCGCTCCTAGGTAAACGAACTTCACATCTCCCTTAATCTACTTTATCTCTCTTTCTTGGCGACAAAGAAGACAAGACGGTAATTAAATATAACAACGTTTTTTAAACGCATATTTTCCCCAGAAGAAGGAAAGATGACAGGTTATAGACTAGTGAACAAAAATATGTTTCTACCATAAACAATGCCCGCCATGCAGGGACTATGTAAGCTACACGAATATTTCAACAAACGGTTGTAAGACAATTATGAACTCATCTCACTATTTTTTTTTTATATGTCTAAGTAAAAATCCTAGCTTAATATTAGAGATACGAAATAATAATTGTTCGAAATGACTCATATTCACGGAAATATTATAAATTTTCGAATAACCTCCTCATTCCTCTTCTGTTTCAGAGATTAACTAATATGACCTTTAGTGTTGAATAAAACAGTTAAAAATCGAGTATGGCATATATCAACCATTTTTGAGTTAATATTGTAATATCTTACCTGATTACGTAATGAAAATACGTATTTTACGTATTTATCTCACACAGTAAAAGTTCAATGAATACAATACAATATTTAATCATTGAGTAATACGATTCATGATATAACAGTTTATTGATAATTTGGTATGAGTAGGAGTAAGGGTTTATTGAAGGATGAAAAACAAAAAAAAAAATCAAATAACTCGGTTAGTAGTGAAGGTGATGAAAAATATATATCAAAACATTTATACGACATTAAATTTTCAAAAAGCTTGGTTCTATAGAATATTTTGTTCCGACGTATAACAATGGAGATATTTCGAACCTACGAAATTCCCTTTCTAAATCCCCTCCCCCTAGTCCAATTTCAGTTTCTACCCAAACTGATCTTTAATTTTGCATAAAACGGTTATACATCGAGTTTTGTTACGATCAAACACAAATTTTGACTTCTAGAGCGTTAAAATACAAATTTATATGTGTGCCTATATACGAGTACACACACACACACACACACACACACACACACATATATATATATATATATATATATATATATATATATATATAGGTTTGAATGGACCTCGTTTTCGTAATCTCCTCAGTAGGATTGATGGACATTTGAAGAATCTTTTCGAAACATGAGTATAAACTCAATAGCAGTTTTCCCTTAAGGGAAATTTATTAAAATGCAGTTTAAGTATCATCTAGAGAATCCCTCTAACATCTTGAAGTATCTATTCATTTATCAAATATGACACCTTTAATGGAATCCAGGATAACAGACGAACTGAATTAGAACATTCGCGACAGACTGAACCTGATAGAAGGGACAAAGGAGTCAAGATAGTATAGATACGCAGGAACTTTCCACCAACTAGATCTACGTCCCTGATGAGGCGAATGGTTCGAAACAAGATAAAGGATTAATTCCTAACTATAGGATCATATTCCTTTATCTTACATTTCCCACACTTTCAGAAGTTCTCCTAGGATATGACAGTTGTAAATATAACCAAGGGATAGTAGAACAACTATCTAATTTTTTTTTTTTTATTGACCCCTTGGAGAGAGTAATGCCATTTTTTAATCAAAAAAGGACTGATGTGAATATATATTTCTCAAATATATTTATACCAAAAAAGTATGTGGCATGTCTTCGTTTTGAAATGTACTGCTTTACGGGAGTGAAAGTTGGACTCTTCACAAAAGGGAATATAAGAGATTGTAAACATAGGAAACGTGGATTTGGGCTCAAAATCACAATTCAACGTTGAAGTTCTAAATGAGTTAAGTTTGAGACAAAGTCTTACCAAGGCCATGGAAAAAAGGAATGTGAGTTGTTACGTTTATTAAAAAAAAAGAAAAAAAAGAGGATACGTTGATTATAATCTAATAATTATTAGAGTTCTTTTGCAAAATTAAACACAAACTATGACGTTTTCATCACTACTGAATTTATTTGACGATCACTACTGACTACACGGTAAATTATTCTTTACCACTAATCATAATATGCACCGTTAACTTCCCGTTCCCATTACACAGCACAATAACACGTAGCACTGGTGCACTCAAAAGACGGCACCGCACTGGTATACCTAAACACTGCACTGCACTGAAACTAATATAAGCACTGTTCACTAAAAGCTTTAATGAACGCACTGTTATTCACTGGTAAAAAAACTGAGAACTAACTCTCGAGCTAGCTAGGCAACTTTCATATAGCCCACTGGTGGCCTAGAAGGGTGCAGGCGCCCAGTTCACGCAAGCTGATACTTTTCGTCTAGACTGGTATAGATACTGGACTGAGGCCTTCATTTCCTTTGTACTTGAACCTTAAATGCGCGATTAACTATATGTAATTTTCATGAAAGTAATTTTCCCAACAATAATTAAGGTCATTGGATAAATGGGAACTGAGATGCCTAGAAAGTCAGTTAGACGTAACATCTTATGGATTTCGGTTTGTGTTGTAAAATAAAAAGAGCAGCTTCCGAAAGAACACGATTGTTGTAACTATATATAAGGTGGACCCATCAGATTTATTTATGTTATATAAATTATTTTTTTATATGGTATCTTTAATGATCCACTTAATTGCAAGTAATTAAAAAGGTGATGAAAGCGTCTTTACGTGCGAACATAACCCTACTCCAGAGCATTTATTTCACTTTATCACCTTTTAATAGTTTATTTTTTTTTATAGCACTCATTCAGGTTATAAAAAATATTTTTATCATTTAAACATTAACAAATTTCATTTCAATATACTCAAAAATTAAACCAATTTGATCCCATAAACATACAGCCACACATAACGAATACACCCTTATTATACGAATAATATCATAGTTTGCATGCCTGTGAGGCATTACATGGAATGGAATAGTGGTGAATGTAGGTTATAAAACAAGGGTGCTGGAATTCCCTGTTCGATTATACACTCATCTATTTTAAATGATAGAATAACAGTGGGTACTGTTAAAATATTTTACATCAGATTTCATCTTTATTGCATTATTAGCAGATTTCCCTTAAAGGAAATCAGCTATTGAGGTCGTACTCATGACGCGAGTTTTGAAAATTTTCCTCAAATATCCATCGATGGTACCCAGGAGATGACGAAAATGAGGTCCGTTCAAAATTATATATATATATATATATATATATATATATATATATATATATACACATTTGTCTGTTAACGCTCTAGCGGTCGCAATTTTTGTTTGATCGTTACCAAACTTCATATTTAAGCGTTTTACGTAAAAAGAGAGATCAATTTCGTTAATGGCTGAAATCGGACCAGTGGGAGGGGGTTTAGAGGGGGATTTTTGAAAATTCGAAATATCTCTGTTATTATTAAATCGGATCGAAAAATTCAATCTTATTGCAAATTAAATTTACTGTAAATTTTATTCTGTATCTTGAATATTAACCGAGATATTTGCATTTGTATGCATGTGTATGGTCGGCAGGAGTCGGCTATGTTCGGTACCCTCCGCCGAGAGCTAGTGCGGGCCGTTTCGGTAACTACGTCCCTCGTGAATAGGTTTAGAGGTACCTTACTACTACAGTTGTTATTGGGCAGATTTATCTATTGTATTTGCATTTAGCAAATACGTGGCACACTTGGGAAATCTTCTTAGTTTACGCAGCCCCTGTGTGACGGACGTTTTTTGTAAATAATAGTGAGAATGTTGCCCTCTATTATTATTTTTAAGGTATTAAGTTCGATATTGATACCTTTAATTTTGTCTAATTTGAAACTAGTTTTCAATAGAACTGCTTGATCTGTATGCGCTATTTTATTTTCATTGTTGAATATTGATAATATTCAGCCCTCAATTATTCATTTGCGAATGTTTTTAATCCCCGATTTCAGAATTGCTGCAATCAGGTCTTTATTTATTTTTTACAATATACCGCATCTAATATTGTCATCAGCGATAGATGGATCTATATTTCTCCTCTTTTCGGATTTTTCTGCTTGCAGTATTCCAGTATTGCTTAATTTGTCGCAGTTTATTTTCATGTTTTTTCGACCAGCCTGACTTCAACTTTTGAAATATGGGCTTTGTTTTTGACCTTTTACTAGGTCTGTGAGGTAACATCCTGACTTCGGGTTGGCAAGACTATGGAGTTAGCTGTATGAGTCCGTAGCGATTACGAATGATACTTGTTGCATTTATTCTATATAGTTTATAGCCATCAACTCAGCAGTAATAAAATAAAATATTTCCTCAATGAAGGGAAGTATATAAAGTGTTCTTTTCATTTCAGGAATAATTACCGTAAGGAAATGAACAATATACCAACAAATATGAGAATTACTATCAAATTTCAATAACATACAACAGTATAATAACAATATGTGTAAAACACAGTAATTACATGAATAGATTTCCTTATCAGGTAATTAATTGCTCTCTTCTATACACAAATGGTTGGGTTAATTGAGGAAGTTCATACCTGAGGTTGGACTAATGATCCTCAAGTTCGCTTCACTCCCAAGTATCCTTAAGCTGCTAGTTTTGGTTTGGAGGTTACCTTAAAATCTACCAACTAACAATTTATATGTAGGATAAACACTTTGGAATAGCATGGTTCCAACTGACAATATCGAAGAAAGTTTAATGCTAGTGTGTCAAGGTCCAGTGTGGCTTCTGCAATAGTATGCAACGAACTCTTGTGGCAATCTGTGAAAAAATAAGTCCATCAGGTGCTGCGTGAACTAAGCAGATTTTCCACGTGTTGGTATGACACACTTATGATCTCATCTCATATCATATCCTTTATTTCTATTTTAAAAAACCGATGAGAAGAAAAGGGTGTTTAATGATGACTGACATCATGAAAGTACGATTAACTCGCTTAATATTTGCCATACGAACAATTGTAGACCATCAATGGTTTAAAAAATTTGGTTCAATAATATTTCACAACCCGACTT
The DNA here is from genome assembly GCA_019009955.1 of Riptortus pedestris. Taxonomy (NCBI): domain Eukaryota; kingdom Metazoa; phylum Arthropoda; class Insecta; order Hemiptera; family Alydidae; genus Riptortus; species Riptortus pedestris. The sequence continues at coordinate 133,507,485 of CM032230.1, forward strand.
GTTAATGGCGGAGATATTTTGAATTTCCTCTAAATCCCCCTATTTCAGGTCCAATTACAGCCAATAACAAATATAGTCATTGATTTTGCCAAAAGAAAAAGTCCGTCACGCAGGGGCTGCGTAAACTAAGCAGTTTTCCCACGTGAAGTTTTACAATAAAGAAATCTGCCTAATAACAACTGTAGTAGTAAGAAACTTCTATACCCATTCACGAGGGACGAATAGTTACAGAAACGGCCGCCAGAGCTCTCGGCGGAAAGTCCGAACATAGCCCCTGCCGGCCATACGCAGAATACAAATGAATATATCTCGGTTAATATTCAAGATACAGAATAAATGTATATAACAATATTTATAGCAAATTTAATTTGCAATAAGATTGATTCTGTACAATTTTTCGATACGACGTATAGAAACGGAGATATTTTGAATTTTCGAAAATCCTCCCCTTTAAACCCCCCCCCCTCCCACTGGTTCGATTTCAGCCATTAACGAACTTGATCTTTCTTTTTACATAAAACGACTAAATATCGAGTTTGATAAAGATTAAACAAAAATTGCGACCGTTAGAGCGGTAACAGACAAATATATATATATATATATATATATATATATATATATATATATATATATATATATATATATATATATACAGTTTTGAACGGACCTCATTTTCGTCATCTACTAGGTAGGATCGAAAAAAATAAAATGTCGAAAAATTCCATCATGAGTACAACCTCAATAGCTGATTTCCCTTAAGGGAAATCTGCTAAAACGGTTAAATATCGAGTTTAGTACGGCTGAAATAAACATTTTCGAATCAACACCGTAAAATCTTTATTAATGATGTCATCACCAAACGAATAATAAAGGTCTTTTGAAAAAAATATTTTGTATTCAAGCTCAGAATAATATAGTTCATCATATAACAGCTTGTTATATGACCCGAGTAATACTGGGGGCTTTAATGAAATCTAAAAACTAAAAAAAAAAAAAATCAAATATCTGGATTAATATTCATGTAAAACAGAAAGTACATATTTCAACATTTATAGGTATTCCAATTTTTAATACGATTTGTTCTATATATTTTTTCAATCCACTTATAATAATGGAGCTATTTCAAACTCTCCTTCCCACCGTTCCGAATTCAGCATTAAAAAAACTTCATCTTCAGTTTTGCATGAAACGTTTGAATATCGAGTTTGGTACCAATCATACAAAAATTCATACCGTCCAAGCATTAACAAACAAATATGTATATGTGTGTGTGTGTGTGTGTGTGTGTGTGTGTGTGTGTGTGTATATATATATATATATATATAATGTGTGTGTAATTTTGAAAGTACCTGATTTCCGTCATCTCCTGTAGTATCGATGGACATTTGAGGCAATTTTTTCGAAAGTTTCAACATGAGTACAACCGCAATAGCTGACTACCTTTAAGGAAAATCTGCTCAAAAGAGTAACAAGAACTGCTAAGTTCGAACGATATCACTTCGCTTGATTCGCTTGGGCGATATGACTCGGTTGAGACTGTCATTCTCCGAACGAACTTCAGACACGAGTAACAGAGTTCCAAGTGCTCTGGTGAAACTTTGTCATTCTACACTCAAAAGGCTGAAGGGATAGCCTACTTGATATTTTGCCAAGTAGAGACACGATAAAAGGCTTTTACATCAGAAAATAATGAACTATAGAATTGGGTTGACAAGGAATGAGACCATAAAGAAGAATTGATTAAAAATAAAACAATCCTAAGAAAATAATAAGAAATATAGCAAGCAGCATGTTATGGCACTGTTCACTTTACACTTATTATTCATAAAATTAGAGTCGTGTGATTGGTTACTGCGTGGACAATAAGAATTTTATTATTTCATTAAATTAAATCTTTATCGCCACTCTTGCCATAAAATGGTGGTAGCTTTCAGATAACCTGTTCCACTTCTACTCATATTAACAATACGCTGTTGTACCATGAACCACTTCATTACAAGTTTAAATGCCAAATATTGCTTTCAGTGAACTTTTACTTTGTGAGATATATGGAAATAGGTTCTATTGAGTGATTGAAATAAAACTGATTCTGATTCATTACAAATTACAGCACTAGCTTCAGTATATTATTTTCAATAAAATTTTATATTCAGATATATTTCATTAATTGTTTGTCTTTCTGGTCTATATATCTATTCAGCGCTACGAGGTTGGCTATCCTGTTTGTTTACAATTCAGCAGCTTTCCGTTGTAGAGGTTATTAACTTGTATTGTAAATTGACCGAAAGATGTCTCTTAGCATTCACGGTAGTATTACATGTATGTATATTTATTTATCTTTTATTGTAAACCTTCGCGGGGGGAATCTGCTTAGTTTACGCAGCCCCTGCGTGACGGACTTTTTCGTCATCTACGAAGTAGAATCAATGAACATTTGAGGAAATTTTTCGAAAATCGCGCCATGAGTCCAACCTCAACAGCTGATTACCCTTTGCAATTGTAAGTTTGTTACAGTTACGAACCAACATATGTTCAAAACCCCAAGAGCAACCCTCATGATAAATAATTCCAGAAATGTGCCCCAGCGGCGGTATCTTGCTCTTTGAAGGGAATTTGACACACCGAGCAACTGTAACATTCATTTGAATGATTAAAAGCCTCTCTTCTGACGTCAAAGCCTCTCAGATACCTCAGCTACTTTATGTCTTCATTACCGAAAATACATATTTACAAATTATGTGTGAGCTCTTTTCTCTTTGACTAGGTTCACGCTTATATTTAACAGCAAAATTAAAAAATAATATTTAGTTAATTTTTAATTAACATATAAATCAGTCGTATTCGTAATGGACTTCCATTAAATAAATAATGTAAATTAAAACATTCTCTCAGAATAAATAAAGAATAACACAGAATGTGAATTAGAGAAAGCAATTATAATAATGCAATTTCATCTAAAATACAATATTTGCTCTCTGTTTTTATGAGATATCCCTTAATGGAAATCAGCCATTGATGTTAAATTTATCACGCAATTTTTGAAAAATTGCCTCAAATGTCCGTGGATCCTAACTAGGAAAATGATGAAAATGAGGTCTGTTCAAATTTATATGTATATATATATATATATATATTATATATATATATATATATATATATATATATACAGTCAAAAGTGTCCAGAACTCATTTCAATTGGTTTGAAAAAATTTTTATTTTTTCAACGATGCCATTAAAATATTTTCTTTTAGAAACGTCGACGGCTAAGTGCTTCCTCGTTAAAAGAAACAAGCGTGTTGTTTTATATGCCTAAATAAAACTCAAGTAACGGTTCTTTGGTCAAATAGATTTTGTTTAATTCACGAAACTTATATTTACTTAATACTAGATAAAGATCATGTATGTCATATACAGTAAAATTGGAAAAAGTCGGGGGGGTAGGAGAGAGAGAAAATGATTCGAAACAGCTCCGTTGAAACATTATATACAACTAACTACAAAAAAATTGCGTAAAACTCCAATAAATTTTTACATTTAAACGCTTATCTTGAATATAGATATTTTTTTTCAATGTTTCATCCGTCAGGAATTGCATTCACCTCGTCGTCAACTCATTACTATGCTCATAAGATAAACAGCTCTAATTACGTCTTAGACCAGAGGTTATTAAAGTGTACCACGTCCTGATTTCAAGAGACCTTTATTACCTGAGCCTAATATATCTTCATCTGTTGATTTTCACAGTTTTACAACTAAAATTGAGTGGTTCAATTATATTACTGATTTTACTAGATATAGTAAATAATTTTCAAGAAAGCCTTTAATTTTATATTTGATAATATTTTCTCTTTCTTGGATAACAATATGTTTCTTTTTTGAATTTCGATTTTATCATTGAAGACATATTATTCTAATTTTTTACTAAACGTTAATGAATTTTCAAGGTGTCTAAAGGCTCTATACGCGCAGACTTACCAATGAGTTTTTATACACAACTCAGCTTTTATCCGATGGGAAGGTTGATAATATTAAATATGATTTCATTACCATTGTAATATTTTTTCTATCGTAACTTTAAGCGTTCACGCAATCTTCTTAGTTTGCCAACACTTTGGGCGACTAGGTTAAAATTGATTTTTATTTTATATTTTTCAACAATTAATGTTTACTTAAGTTTGCTTCCTTAGGTTTCACTTTTTCACTGGAGATGTTGAATTGTGTTTTTCTTGGATTACTGATGGATGTCCTTCAATTCAATTCCATCACTTTCAAACTTTAGACAATTCTATTTACATCTAATGAAACAATTGCTCGAAATTTTCCCCCAATTGAGGTTGCTTAAACAAACCTTTTCAGCATTTTGGGAATAAAATTCTGATGACCACAAAAAAAGTTTCTTTTAACGAGGAAGCACTTAAGGGAGAAAGCCATCGACTTTGCAAAGAGAAAATATTTTAATGGCATCGCTGGAAAAATAAATAATACCAAAAAACCCTTCAGTTTTCGGGAACATTGAAAAGCTGTCATACAGCTGATTCATGCCTCAAAAAAGTATTTAAAAGGAAGTTTTTTTCATGGTTCACAACAATGGATTATTGGAGCTCTGTAGAAACACGTCCCCTTATACAGAAGAGTTAATCTGGGGGTTAAAGAAAGTAGATATCGCGGAATCACTCCAAGATTAAATAAAAAAGAAAAAAAAACCCTTCTGTCTTCCATTTAATTATCGTAGGTAACTAGTTAGACTAGAGTCAGATCGGGTGCATTCAAAATTTGCAAATAGTAATGAATAGGATGTGCCAAATATGATTGAATATTCAGCCGGAAAAAACAACATATGAATTTTCCAAAAGACTATAGGATTGGACAATAGCTAATGAAAAATCCAAATAAAGGTGTTTCCACGACTAGCAGCAATGAATTAAAGTGATAAGATGACCCATTATGGTTACAAATTGTTGGGAAGCACAAGATGTTGAAGAAATAGAAATAAATTAAAATTGCTGGATAATCCTCTTTTACTTACTGCTTAAAGATTTACAAGATTAATTTTTAATGGAAGGAATCCCTTCGCTTTTCCGATCACGAACTTTATTTAGCAGAATTGATACTTAAAGCCATGAAATTTTATTGGATGGCAATGCTTGTAGAACAAATTGTGGAGAAGTTTGTCCCAATGGGGTTGTACACTACCAGACCATATCCTCTGTAACTCATCTGTGTCTAAATACTTAATGAGAGTCTACGTTTCGCAATATTTCTTAAACAAAAGACCAATTTCAGATCAATATGAATAAAATAAAGAAAAATATGGCGAATGATTTATATAATCACGCAATTAGTTGAATCTTCAGGGTGGTGGGGGTGCATGCATAAATCCATGGTTGAAAAAATGGCCAACACCTCCACTAGGTTATAAATGTTTATTTCAGCGGTAGTTTTCCATGTCCTGTCAACAGTGCTCTGTCAAAATCAAAACACATACAATATAAAAAATATATAGAGTCCATGTTTAGTTTTAGTTTATACAGATCATGATTTAAAACAACAATAGCCATTACTCTGAAATAAACATTTATAACCCAATGGAGGTGTTAGACTATTTTTTCAACCACAATTGGAATTGCACAATTAGTGCAATAATGCCCAGATCATTTATTCTATTCCATTACTTTGTGTATTATGTGACAATGAATTTAATTTCTAACTATAAGTATTTTCTTTTATCTAATTTTCTATTATTTAATGCCGCAAACGGACATTTTAGCAGATTTCCCTTAAGGGAGATCAGCTATTGAGGTTGTACTCATGACGGAATTTTCGAAATTTGTCTTCAAATGTCGATCGATCCTACCGAGTAGATGACGAAAATGATGTCCGTTCAAAACTGTATGTATATATATATATATATATATATATATATATATATATATATATTTGTCTGTTACCGCTCTATCGGTCGCAATTTTTGTTTGATCGTTACCAAACTCGATATTTAGTTGTTTTATGTAAAAAGAAAGATCAAGTTCGTTAACGACCGAAATCGGACCAGTGGGAGGGGAGGTTTAGAAGGGAGGATTTTCGAAAATTCGAAATATCTCGGTTACTATACGTCAGATCGCAAAATTGTACAGAATCAATCGCATTGCAAATGAAATTTACTATAAATATTGTTATATACATTTATTCCCTGTCTTGAATATTAACCGAGATATTTGCATGTTTATTAAATTTGGGCCGATAACGGATTTTTGAATTTCCCGCCAGAAGCTAGTGCGGCCCTTTGCCGTAACTGTTTAGCTCTCGCATGGAGATTTCTCTATTGTATAACTTCACGAGGGAAATCTGCTTAGTTTACGCAGCCCCTGCGTGACGGACTTTTTTTATGTTGTGCGGCTCAAACCACCGCACAACATTAAAAAATGTAGCTTTTCGAGATTGAGGTACTGTTTTGTTCTTCATGGTCGCTTTTTTACTTTGAAAAATTTTCGAATTTCAGATTCTTCCCACCCCCAGCGAGATGCCCTTCCAACATTTTTATTCCCAACCTCATACGAAATAAAAACATTAAATTCAGTAGTTCTCTGGAGTTTTCCAGAATTGGTTTACCTATTTGGGAAAAATCTCTCTGATACATCCTTGTTCGTTCGGTCCCTTGCACTGGAATATCCATCGTCTGCAGTCCCGACAAGAGACGATCTAACTCGAAAATAAACCTTTTTTCTAAGGCGAACCAAAAAACACCTTTTCTATAGTGTTCTTTCTTTGTTTCGAATCGCCATTTTTCAAAGCGAGCGAATGGTCTAGATACCCAATGAGACGATTCCCCATATCCACCACGACGCCTTATACGAATCTTCCAAAATCGACTGTCTTTCCGGCCTTCTCCCTGATCTCCCGATCAGCCTACGCCAGCGGCGTTTTCGGCATATCCTCCTAGAATCACTTCGTTATGAACACCTCCCCCGGCCTCCAATCGAAAGGTTAAGGACAAGGTTAGTGGAAATTTAACAAAATGTTAATATCTTTGTCTAATGTATGTCTTTTTTTTATTTTTTTATCTGAGACCCAGCAGAATTGGTTGGTTGGTAATAAGGTAGTGTGACCTACCGGGGGTGAGAATGGTAGTTCCCCGTGTAATGTATGTCTTTTTGAAGTTTAAGTATGTCATCTAGATACAGCTTTTTACAGCAGCGAGAGGTTTACATGTTAGACCACTGTCTATATATTACTCAGACCTTCTTCCATCTGATGGAGTGCTAAAATTGTTGAATTTTATTTTTTATACTTATTAATTTGTATTATAATTGCAGTGCGTTTTGCTTTTTTTTTAAAAAAAATATTGTTAAAGAAATCACGCGGTGGAACTCTCATCTTCCAGATAATCAAAGCGTAAGTCATAATTAGAACTTCAATAGCAGGTTTCCCCTAATGGAAGTCAGTTATCTTCAACCGGCGCACTTAAAGCGGCCAATACTTGGAAGCGATTGATTGAGCATGAGATTAGGTTGACCCTACGAGTATGGGTCTTGAAATAAGTGAGTTTCGGGAGTGGATACAAGACTGATGAGGACTAAATGCGGTAGTTACTACTGGCTGGATAACGAGGTGGGTGAGTGGTGATTCCAGTTAGACCCTGGCCAAATTGTGTTTGCATGTTAATTACCGCTAACTACTACTGGTGCGCCCTCTGCCGCCCCACTGGATATGCCATTCCCTTTTCCAGTTTACTTTAATCAGTCCTCGTCAATTAGTAAGCGAGGAATGGCGTCGTGCCGTCTGCTAGGACGCCAATATTAAGGCAATAAACCCAACATACCTCGGAGCGCCTCGTATGTATACCTAGACGTGGCGCCCTACAGACAAACGATCCGCAAACTAAGCAGATTTCCCACGTTCTGCTTACGTTTATGATCTCATTTCACCAATTATAATCCAATTCTCCTTCCGTAAGAACCATATGCAAAAAAAGAATTAAGACGTTACTTGGTGTTGAGATGTTGCTTAAAACGAAAATTAGATAAGTAGAAGGAGGAGGGGTTCACAAACGGCTGAAATATAGTAGCCCATCGCGCAGGAGCTGCCTAAACTAAGCAGATTTCCCACACACAGCTAATCTCATCTCACCATGTATTCTCTACTTTATCAGGGAAGCTCGGAGGTATAGGAACGAATTAGGTCGCCCGGCAGCGTTGTACAAGCAAATTCTCTGTTGCTCTGAAATTACACTCAAATAAAACGTATTTTAGAGGAAAACAGGCCAACTGTGTTCATCCAAACTCTCTATTTCTAAGTCAAAATTCAATTATTAGTATTGGGTGTTTATTGTATGCTAAAAACAAGAAGATACTAATAACTCGCTTCATAAATATGTTTGAGCTACGAGAAAAGCTAAAGAACACAATTGTAGAGCACCACTAACTGAAGAAGATTGACTCTAGAATATTTTTCGACCCGACTCATAATACCCGAGCTAATATGAATTTTCTAGTCTTCACTTTAATCCCCCCCCCTATTCTGGGTCCGTTTATAGCCATTAAGTTTTATTATCATTAGTCTTCAACGGAACAGTTAAATATCCCGTATGGTAAAGAACAAAAAAACAATTTAAAGTTAAGAACATCAAATCTTAAATAATGACGTAAGCACACTACGTATTTCCATGTACCCGAAGTGAGCTCCGAATAAAATGGTTCATGATATAACAGCTTATTGTTAATATGCCTTGAGTAGGACTGGGAGGCAAATATCCCTGTTGTTATTCATGATACAGAAAATAAGTATATAACAACATTGGCAGGTAATTAAATTTGCAATTAGGTTTTTACAATTTTCCGATTCCACTTATAATAACGGAAATATTTCGGATTTCCGTTTAGAGTACAACCTCAAGAGCTGATTTCCCATAAGGGAAATCTGCTAAAAGCACACAAAAACAGTTAATATTCGAGATTGGGAAAACATGCACAAAATAGTAGACAATTTCAGAAAGATATATAAAATGTTCCTACCCAACTAATAGTAGACAATTTCAGAAAGATATATAAAATGTTCCTACCCAACTAATCCCTTCTTCTCCCTCAATAAAGATTCCAGCTATTACCTAATATAATGTTTAGCACTTTATGAAACGATTAAATATTGAGCGTGGTGTTCAGCAAATAAAAGTCGTGTAGTTTAGAACTTAAAATCTCGAGTAATGTCGTCATACAGAAAATATTTGCATTAACAGTAGTAAAAGTTCATATAGAACATAATTTGGCAAGTAATCTACGAAAAAGCGCTTCATGATATAACAGCTTATTGTTAATTGACTTACGTAGAAGTGTGGAGTTTACTGAAGTGTGAAAACTGAGGTACAAAAATATCTCGGTTAATATTCAAGATAGAGAAAATATTTTCCTATAGATCAGCATATTTAAGTTTCAATAAGATTGTCTATAAACAATTTTTCGATCCAACGCATAATAACATAGATATTTGGAATATTCGAAGCCCCCCCCCCTTTTCAGCGATTTCAGCCATTAACGTAAATGGTGTTTAGTTTTACATAAAACGTTCAAATATTGAGTTTGATACCTATCAAATAATCGTTGCTACTGCTAGAACGTTAACAGACGTCTCCTGTAAATCCCCCCCCCCCTGGCGTGAGAGTCTATTCAAAGAAATTTAATGTAATTTTTATATATGTCAAAATCTTATTTTTTGTCCTAGGCGTTCCTAAGTGGTTTATTATTATGGGAAAACGTTGGTATATGGTGAAGTTTACAAGGTGATAACAGGAACATTATGGCTGCGAAGGGGAAAAATTGAACCGCACCAAATACGGCTTACATTATCACACGAACATACCCTCCGGACATAACATGTAATTAATGTTTTGGTTTAAACCCGGTCAATGCTCTAATTGGGGCATAGGGCTGCTTATTACATAGCCCATACCGGCTGGGTTTCCTAATCAGAAGGACAGAAGGAGGCACCTAAATCAAACAAGCTACTTTAATTGTTGATGATGTGGCCAAAGGGGCGTGAAAAGTAACCAAGAGACATTGAAAAAAAAAAACGAAAGAAAATACTTCAAGATAACAAATCAACATTGACTAATCTAAAGGTTTGAGTACCCTAATAATGCAAACCTTATTTCACAATTCAAGTTTGCAAATATTTGAATAAATCTTGGTATTTAACTTTTGTATAAAAATATACACTTACCTCGCAAAAGAGAACAAGAAGCTTTTCAAGTGGAGTTAACAGTTTTCCTTACTGTAAAATGCAAATATTTGAATAAATCTTGGTATTTAACTTTTGTATAAAAATATACACTTACCTCGCAAAAGAGAACAAGAAGGCGTTTCAAGCTGTTCAACAGTTTCTTCCTGTAAAATACAAATAATTATTTCAAATGATTTAATTTTCTTAAACTTAAAAACTGAATATTGTCTAAGTATATTATGAAGAAAGGGACATATTAATCGAAACCACAAAGAAAGGCTTGTTTAATATATGCACACCAACTATGTCCTGGAATCAATGAATTAATCAGGAAAAAGGATAAAAACATTTTTTTTTTGTTTTCTTGGAATATAAAAGATAAACTAATGATTTAAGTTAGCCCGTGTTTTTTTTTGTCTACAATTAATTTATTGAAATAGATTTCATGGCCTATTTATATATTTTTAGACCTCTGAAGAAGGAAATATTATGTTTTGTAGGACGCCAGAAGTGGTTGTTTCTGAACGTAGTAATGAAGGATAAAGACTTATTTATTGTGGAGTGACATTATTCCAAGAAACCATTGTCTGGTGTGTGTGTGTGTATATATATATATATATATATATATATATAAATATATTGTTATCGCTCAAGCGGTTGAGATTATCATTTAACTCTTGCCAAAATCGATATACAACTAACTAAAACCCAAACTAAACCTCAAGAAAATTCCCGGCAGTGTGGTTGGAGAGTTTAGAAAAGAGGTTTTGAGTCTCCAAAATATATTTCGTTGTTATGTGGCTCATAGGAAAATAATCCAGTTATTTACAAGAATAATAATTTCATAAGATTTATTAAAACTCGAATATTAAAAGCGTTTCTAGGTCCTCAGTAAACCTCTATACTTGCTTATACGATTTCAACTTTAAGCTATACCTCTGAGCATCAGTTACAACTCACATTTTAAGTCGTGTTTACTTAGAATTTCACCAAAAGAGAAACGGAGAAGGAAAATTGCAGATGACGCCATCTCTTGAATGCCACAGAGATGTCATGTAGAAATAACTGAACTAAAGAATCGTCTTAATCTATTTACTTGCTAATAAATGATATATTTTCCTTCGGTTTATGTATATTTTTAAAGTTGTATGTTCTTAAGAGTTAGTTATTTCATGAGGATATTTCAAAGTAATATGAAACTGGCAAATCATGCCACTTTAATTATTTCACAATCAAGCAGATCAGGCTTTTAGCATATTTTTCTTCAGACCAATCAGCTCAGGAGGCTCCAATCCTGACGTGTTTTTCCAAAAATGTCCTCTAATGTCCATCGATACATACAATCAATCGTCTAACCTAGGAGATGGCGAATATGAGGTCCTTTCTAATATATATATATATATTGTTGGTCACAACCCTAGTGACGGCATATTTGCCGTATCGTTACAAAATCGATATACAAGTATGTAAAACTAATGATCAATTCGTAACGGCTGAAATCGGGGGGGGGAGGGGGTTACAGGAGGGATTTTAACCTTATATTATGATATAAGATTGGTATTAAAATCTATTAAAAACACATAAATGCTGTTATTTACATATTTACTCTATCAAGAATACTAACCGAGATTTTTTTTTCTTTTTCTTTAGTTTTCAGCCTTCAATAAACACTCACTGCTATTCATTTCATATTAAAAAAATCCGTCACGCAGGGGCTACGTAAACTAAACAGATTTCCCACGTGTAGTTTTACAATAGAGAAATTTCACGAGAGCCGAGCAGTTAAGGAAACGGCCGAACTAGCTTTTGGCGGGAAAGTCACTCGTCTGTTAGCCGCCCAGAAATAATAAAAATGTAAATATCTCGGTTAATATTCAAGATAGAGAATAAATGTATATAACAATATTTATAGTAAATTTAATTCGCAATAAGATTGATTCTGTACACTTTTTCGATACGACGTAAAGAAACGGAGATCTATCGAATTTTCGAAAATCCTCCCTCTAAACATCCCCTCGCCACTGGTCCCATTTCAGCCGATAAACGAACTTGAACCATTCCTTTAACATAAAAAACGACAAAATATACGAGTTAGGTAACGATAAAACAAAATTGCGACCGCTAGAGCGCGTAACAGCCCAAAAGTCTCTAAATATAAAAAATATATAGAAATAAAGATAATATATATAAATAAATATATAAAGAATATATATCATAACCGTCATGAGTACAACCTCAATAGCTGATTTCCCTTAAGGAAAATCTGCTAAAATGAGCTGTTATATCATGAACAACTTTATTCTAAGTTTAAATACTAAATACTTATCAGGAGACATTTTTTATGCCAGATACATGCAAATTCGTTTGTGATGAAGTCGTAAATAGCAGTAAAATCACTGTTGGTTTAAAAATGTTTATTTGATCTTTACCATAATCGATATTTAGCAGTTCCAGTAAGCACTAAAGCTCATATTTGTAACTGGCTGAAGTAGGTCCTGGGATAGTAGGGGTTTAGTGGGGGAGGGGATACGAAAATTCAAAATATCTCCGATATTCAGAGTCGGATAATAAAATATTATAAAACAATATTGTTAATCGATTGATGGTCTACAATTGTTGTTCTATTAATTCTTTCGTAACTCAAGTGTTAAGCCAGTTATTCGTGCTTCCTTGTGTTCAGGCTTCAGTAGCTCTCCCTCACCCTACACAGCCCTCTTCTACTCACCCGTTTATAGATCGAAATAGAAAATATGGTGAGATGAGATCACATGTGTGATCAGCACATGGGAAATCTGCTAGTTTATGCAGGTTCTTTTATTACATATTGTGCAATTCTCGTGGGGGCTCTTCATATCCCTTAACAGTACAATTAAAATGTTGCTACTTTTATATTATTATTATTATTATTTATTAACGTCCACTTTTTGCAACTAAGGCTAATTGGGACGGGTTATCTACAGGATACCACCCTTTTCTAGCCAGGGTGGGATTTTAGGACGTTATTTAATGAATTTCGTCACTAAATAAATTTCCTTTGCCCATCAAAAATCGAACTGCGCTCGCGGCACTCTAGGTTTACCCATGTGAGATACAAATGGTCAAACGCTGTTTAAACCTCGCATGGCTAACCTGAGCCCCCGCTACTTTTTTATATCGCTTGTAATAAGCAGCTGATAGTAAAACTATTTCTTAAAAATGTGTAGAAAATCTTCTTGCTAGAGTTTTGGACTTAATTTCTTTGTAATTAACACTTTAATTAGCGTTGTGCCACTTGTTTGTCAACCAACCACATACGAAGGTTAAGCACCCCGGCAGAAATACTATACTACAGAATACACATTGTTAGAAACTTTCTTGTAAGGCCATAGCTTGTGGCAGGGTATTTTCTTGTATAATGACAAACTTCTGCAATTACTTTAAATGAGTCGCAGAGAGTAAGTTATTAGTTGCCTTTATGGAATGAGATTGACTGTGGGTGTAATAGCAATGTCTACTTCACTAAACGGACGAATGTTCTAGACACTCCCATCAAAAGCAGATTTAGTGGGCTTTTGTAGTTGTCATTCCAGCTTTACTGCCACTAAACACGTTAACTGACGAACAAGCATTGCTGGCAGTTCTGTTTTAGAGCCACTCACATGGATAACCTAACATTATCGAAACTATATACTTAACTGTGTAAGAGATAGTAATTCGAACTACATAAGAACATTAATAAAACGAAGACACAAACTAACCTCCCTATCTTCCTTTTTATGCGCGCCCTATGTAAATCAGGCTTTATATATGAGCTGGTTTGGCTTTATATGTCGGCGCTGGTGGCGTTGCGGGATTCTAGCGAGTAAACCTAACCTGAACAATTTCCACCTTCCTCAGCCCCGTCTTCAAGCAAGCTGGCCGCCGGTGACCTAATATTCTGTCGCTCGGTTATAATGAGGCTCGTCATTCTACTGGAATCAAACCTGGGAGGAAAGCTAAAAATCCCTGAGGGGGTATAATGCAAATAATAAAAACTGTGTATTTGTGTGTGTGTCTTTTTATATATATATATATATATATATATATATATATATACACCCATTCATACATAGCACAATTAGTAAAAGAAGACATGCATCACTAAATTCTTACTACCACCGATTCAACACAATATTTGCCCTAGTGATTACGCAACTCCACAAACATGTGGAACACTCAATATACGATTGCAGAGAGGTTTGACTAACGAACTGCAAAACTAATACAGGAAATCGAACTACAAATCGACAAATTTCCAATTTAAAAAGACAAACTATTTTCAAAATATAATAATGCGCTTAAAATATTTTCAGGGCATGCTTTTGATACAATTAATAGGTTGAATACTTATTACAGCTGATAAAACAACTATACTTAAAGTATTTAAGCTTCTACTGTGAGAAGCTTCTCTACTGTGAGAAGCTCATTGAAGACAGAAATAAATATCTACGAACAGTTTCCTCAGCAGTCAGGGATGTGCATAAAATCGAAGAGATACTTAGTATCGATAGCCTCGAAAAACTACACAAGATTTACTGCTTCATCTCGTCAGCATGCAATACTCTGGAATCTATAAGTGCTGATGGACCACACTCCAGTTAAATGTTATACTAAGATGGAAAAGGGTTTATAGAATTCTTTTAGTTATCGTTTATGTACTATATTTTACTATTTACACTATATTGCTTATTTTTTTTTATTTTTATATTATTGTTGATCTCAAGAACTCGGATATAATTATTTATTTACAATGACAGAATTGTTATTTGTTTATTTAATTTGTACAAGATGTAAATCTTTAACAAATAAATATATATTCTATTCTACTTAATAAATACTTTAAGTAGAATAGAATATTCAATAGTTCGTGTATTAAGGCTAATAATGTTCTATTTATATGTTTTTTTTATTAAACGTTTTATTCTTAATTATTTCTATATAACTTGTACACTTGAAATAATTTATATATAATTAATCTGTAATATATTAAAAATGCATGTGATATGCTAACTTGCATTGGGCATGTAGATAAATAAACGTTCTCTTATAGGATTACAGTAGGAAGGAAACATATTTTAATAAAATTTTATATATATATATATATATATATATATATATATATATATAAAAGATGGCATTCCAGTCCACTGCGTGCAACTCCATAGTGTCCTCCTTCACCCTGTCAACCCATGTCATTTTTGGTCTCTTTCGTGTTCGGTACGTACCACTATCGCATTCATTGTGTGGTAAGTGGATTCGTGTTTGGGTTTCCTCTTGCCAGGTGTCATGTGACATTGACTGTCCCGTTTCAGTTATGTAACAGGTGTGTGCGTGTGTTTATATGTGACTGTTTGTTGCACTGAAGATTATTCTTGTTACATACTATAGAGAAGTTTGAGCTCTAGAAGTTCTAGAATAACCTACAATATATATATATTTGTTTATATTACAATCTGAAACCCCAAAAATATATTTTTAAACATTATATATATATATATATATATATATATATATACTTCTATGTTTTCGTTCGTGACTTTAGATATGAGGCAAAGCTTAGCTGAATATCCCCGCATAACTGGAATAGTCGACTAAGGGCCTGGAGTATTTCCAGGAGTGCCGTACATGGCTGAGGAATGTCTCCACCTATGAACTGGTTTTCAGAGCTCCAAGGTTCATAGCGATCCTGACATTAAAAGCATCTCGGAGATATAAGATATTTAGGTCTTGCCGATGAAAGCCAATCTCAAAGCTCTTGAAGGGCCTTGGTCTGCCACTCATAGTTTTTTTGTTTTTTTGCAGGTGTAATTGTTTCCAGTATGGACGGCTTGAGCCCGACTAGAGAGGAATTCATCGCTGGATTTAATAATTCTGCCCCTTATCGACGTGGAGGAGGCAATAATTCAATTATATCCCGGCTTTCTGCTCCAGCGGCCAGGGTCTCACCCATTTTATTACTAATTTTCGACGGAGATCTTGTCAACTTTTGAAATGCAATGGTTGGTTGAACAAGCAGAAAGCTAATTGAATTATGGATTACACGACTTAAGCAATCTGGTGCTCCGATTAACCAAGTAAGGAGTATTTCTTAATGCTCATGGTAAACTTAATAATTGAATGATTGTATTCCAACTTGTGAAATAGTGACATTTTTTAAGCAACCAACTCACTAATCAAGGCCATGTCTGGTAACCAGGATTCAATCCGTAGGAGCCCAACATAACCCTCACTGACTGTTGAGGTAAGGTTACTGATCAGTGTTGCGAGCAGTTCTATTAAATAATTAAGTATATTATTTAAACAATATTATTTAATTATTTACTTTTTTTGGGGCTCACGTTAGCCATATGAGTTGGCTTTAATCTCACATCGTAAACCAGAGTGGTGAGTTCGATTCCCGCCTGGGCAAGTAGGAATTTATTTAGTAAAGACCTCAATAGATAAAAGTCCGTCACGCCGGGGCTGCGTTAACTAAGCACCTTTCCCACGTGCGCCACGAATTTGCATTTATATCAAAATTTAAAAGTTCAATGAGAACAATTTTGGCTATTTAAGCTTCAAATAAAGAACATCTTAACATAATAGAATATTGTTAATATGAGATGAGCAGGAGTGGGGCTTTATTGAAGACCGTAAACTAAAAAATGAAAATATCTCAGTTAATAATCAAGATAGTGAAGAAATGTACATAACAACATTTATAGAACATTACATTTGAAATAAGATTGGTTCTACACTATTTTTCAATCCGACGCAGAATAACGGAGATATTAAGAATTTTCTAAAGTCTCTGTCTCTAAACCCCCCCCCCCTGGTTGATTTCAGCCGTTAAGGAACTTGATCTTTCTTTTTGTATAAAACAATTATATATCAAGTTTGGTAACGATAAGAGAACAATTGCGACCGCTAGAGCGGTAACAGACAAATATATAGATAGATAGACAGATATATATATATATATATATATATATATATATATATATATATCTGTATATCTTTTGAACGGACCTCATTTTCGTCTTCTCCTGGGTAGGATCGAAGGACATTAGAAGAAACATTTCTAAAATCGCGTCATGAGTACGACCTCAATAGCTGATTTCCCTCAAGGGAAATCTGCTAATCCTTAGTCCCACCCTGGCTAGAAAAGGGTGGTAACCAGTAGATCCCATCCCAATTAGCCACAGTAGGAAAAAGTGGACATTAATAAATAAAAAGTCCGTCACGCAGGGGCTGCGTAAACTAAGCAGATTTCCCACGTGAAGTTTTACAATAGAGAAATCTGCCTAATAACAACTGTAGTAGTAAAAACTTCTAAACCTAAAAAACATTATTTAGGGCGTAATAACCAAGTAGTTTCTAACAGTTAACCTAACCTCTAAACCTATTCATGAGGGACGATAGTTATGGAAACGGCCGCCAGAGCTCTCGTCGGAAACTCGGAACATAGCCTATTGGTGACACGCAGAATACAAATGCAAATATCTCGGTTAATATTCAAGATAGAGAATTAATGCATAGAACAATATTTATAGTAAATTTAATTTGCAATAAGATTGGTTCTATACAATCTTTTGATCCGACGTATAGTAACGGAGATATTTCGAATTTTCGAAAATCCTCCCCTCTAAACCCCCCCTCCCACTGGTCCGATTTCAGCCGTTAACGAACTTGATCTTTCTTTTTACATAAAACGCTTAAATATGAAGTTTGGTAAGGATCAAACAAAAATTGCGACCGCTAGAGCGGTAACAGACAAATATATAGATAGATAGAAGATATATATATATATATATATATATATATATAGATATATATATACAGTTTTGAACGGACCTCATTTTCGTCATCTACTAGGTAGGATCGATGGACATTTGAAGAAAAATGTCGAAAATTCCGTCATGAGTACAACCTCAATAGCTGATTTCCCTTAAGGGAAATCTGCTAAAAATATATAATTTTTGTTTCCGGCAACACTGGGGTAACCTCTGCATTACCTTTTGAGTTTTCATATAGACTCCTTTAAACACCCCAAGTGACTTATTGTGGTGTTTAAGTGAGGTGAACCTCTTTTTTTTTTTTAGCAGATTTCCCTTAAGGGAAATCAGCTATTGAGGTCGTACTCATAACGCGCGTTTCGAAAAATTTCTTCAAATGTCCATCGATCCTACCCAGGGAGATGGCGAAAATGAGGTCCGTTCAAAACTGTATATATATATGAAATGATATATATATATATATATATATATATATATATATATATATATATATATATAAATCTTTGTCTGTTAACGAGCTCTAGCGGTCGCAATTTTCGTTTTGATCGTTACCAAACTCGATATTTAAGCGTTTTATGTAAAAAAGACGATCAAATTCGTTAATGCTGAAATCGGACCAGCGGGAGGGGGGGGGGTTTAGAGGGGAGGGATTTTCGAAAATTCGACATATCTCCCGCGACTATACGTCAGATCCGAAAAGAATAAATAGAATCAATCATATTTCCAAATAAATTTACAATAAATAATGTTATATACAGTTATTCTCTATCTTCAATATTAACCGATATATTAGCATTTGAAATCTGCTTATCACCAATAGGCTTTTCGGATATACCTACGACAGCTCTGGAGGCCGTTTCCATAACTAACGACCCACGTGAATCGGTTTAGAGGTTATGTTAACTGTTATAAACTACTGGGTTATTACGCCCTAAATAATGTTTTTTAGGTTTAGAGGTTTCTTACTACTACAGTTGTTATTAAGCAGATTTCTCTATTGTAAAACTTCACGTGGGAAATCTGCTTAGTTTACGCAGCCCCTGCGTGACGGACTTTTTTTTCTTAAACTATGGTTTAAGTGAATAAACAAGTGTTTTTAGCAGATTTCCCTTAAGGAAAATCAGCTATTGAGGTCGTACTCATGACGCGAGTTTCGAAAAATTTCTTCAAATGTCCATCGATCCTACCCAGGAGATGACGAAAATGAAGTCCGTTCAAAATTTTATATATATATCTATATATATATATATATATATATATATATATATATATATATATATATATATATATATATTTGTCTGTTAACTCTCTAGCGGTCGAAATTTTTTTTTGATAGTTAACAAACTCTGGATTTAATCGTTTTATCTAAAAAGGAATATCAAGTTCGTTAATGACTGAAATCAGTCCAGTGGGAGGGGGGGGTTTAGAGGGGGCATTTTCGGAAAATTCAAAATATCTCCGTTATTATGCGTCGGATCGAAAAATGGTATAGAATCAATCTTATTGCAAATTACATTTACTATAAATATTGTTCTATGCATTTATTCCCTATCTTGAATATTAACCGAGATATTTGCATTTTTATTAAATTTGGGCCGGTAACGGATTTTTGAGTTTCCCGCCAAAACCTAGTTCGGCCCTTTGCCGTAAGTGTTGGGCTCTTGTATGGAGATTTCTCTATTGTATTACTTCACGTGGGAAATCTGCTTAGTTTACGCAGCCCCTGCGTGACGGACTTTTTTTTTTGTATCTGTGGGAACTCTTCTTTGTTTAATCCACCCTGGTCCACTTCAAATCCATTGAACATAGAATTTAGTGGATGTTAATAAGTTTAAAAAGCCTGTAAGGCATTGGATCTTCTCTACACAAAACAGGTGAAGAATGAAGAAAATACTCTTCAAAACCTTTTTAAGTTCCCTACGGCTGATAAAGTTTTTATTAAGTACTATAAATATTATGGTTCCCTAATGAGCCTCCGTATAGAAGAAGAATAGTCCTGAAAAATGAAAAAATGAAATTCTTTACTTCAACAGCATCACTTCGCAAGAAAAGGAAATGAGAAGTATAGGCGACTAGTTCAGTTTTACGATTTTTTTGTTATCTTGCTTCTTCTGCTCTAATAATCCTTGAATAATAGCTATACAAATGGACGTAAAAGTATTTTATTTGATACCAACACCGCTTCTTCTGCTTTTGAAGTACTCATAACAATTCTTGAACGACGGCTATATAAATGGGTATGAATCTGCAACACAATAGAGTCGCTCTGCTCCCATCTGGACGGATCTACATCTCTGTAGACGAGCCATTTCATATTCAGCATGAATTTCCATCGAATTTCAAACTTCCACGGCCCTAACCCCCTCCATAATACACGCTAGAGCGACTTCATTTACTCCAACTAATTTTTAAGAAAACGTTTATTCTTTTTTACCATATTCAAATTTATGTTTGCGATCGTATAAAAGTCAAAAAAACAGAATTCCAGTGGATTTATTATAAATATATATGTTATTTATATTTTGGTGGTACTTAATTGTTGGCTGGACATTATTAAACACGACAATGTATTGACATAGGTTGTCTCAGAAAGCCCATGGTAAGGTGTATCCGCCCAAAATAATTAGGAATAACAAATACTAAAGAAATGCAAAGAAGAAATAACTATACAATTTTGACCCAGTTGGCTTAGATCAGGGCTTCTTAAACTATGGGTCGCGACCCCATTTGGGGTCGCGTAGCAAAATTCTGGGGTCGCGAGACATAAAAATACAATTTATGTTTTATCTTCAGTTAAACTTATTCGTCGATTAGACAATCGCTGATATGGCGTTAAATGTACGTACTTCTGCCATTCAACACCACATATTTATGTGAAGTTACTTTCTCAGCTTTAACACATATTAAATCCCAATATCGTTCAGAGTTAAAAAATGTTGAAGAGGTCTTACGTCCAGCAGTTTCAAACATTCCACCAAGATTTCATTTGTTATGCAATAAAAAAACAGGCACATCCATCTCATTAAATTTTTAACTTATACATTAATTTAATACTTACCACGCAACTACTTGAATATATTCGAGAGAATTAAGACGGTCAAAATCCACTTTTATTTTTGAAACTATAATAAATACAATTTTATAATTTTTTGTGCAATTTTTAATTTTAGATTTTTGTATCTTTCAAAACGAATTCTAAATTTATATATTTTCATATGTATTTGTATATTGTTACCTAATAAATAAATCATCAAAAAATATTAATTTATTTTTCTTTTATATTTGTATGGGGTCGTCAAGAAACTCGCAATCATAAATGGGGTCGTCAAGAAACTCGCAATCATAAATGGGGTCGTAGATTACAAAAGTTTAAGAAGCCCTGGCTTAGATAGATAGATATAATACTGAGTGTTTAATAACTAAGAAACACGAAACATAGTAAGCGAGGTAATCTAGCATTTTATTGATTTTTACCACCAAATAATTACTGTATGTTGTAATTATTCTTTAGTTGAAAGGATTTTTTTTTCCCTCCAGCTTGAAGAGTATTTTAGGAGATTTCCCTTAAGGGAAATCAGCTATTGAGGTGGTACTCATGACGCGATTTTCGAAATTTTTCTTCAAATGTCCATCACTCCTACGTAGGAGATAACGAAAATGAGGTCAGTTCAAAATTGTATATATACAAAATTTTGTCTGTTGCCGCTCTAGAGGTCGCAATTATTGTTTGATCGATAACAAACTCGGTATTTAATCCTATTATGTAAAAAAAAAATTAGGTTGGTTAATAGCTGATCAGAACATGGGGGAGGGGGTGGGTTTAGGGAGAGAGAGAGAATTTTGAAAATTCGAAATATCTCCGTTATTATACGTTGGATCGAAAAAAAAGAAAACTGGTATAGATCCCATCTTATTGCAAATTGAATGTACTATAAATATTGTTATATACATTTATTCACTATCATGAATATTAACCGAGATATTTACATTTTTTTCAGCTTTCAGCAAACACCCACTTCTCCTGATGTTACATAAAATATATTCTGTTCATTAATCGAAGGTTAAATACCAAATATTGTTTTCAAGAAATCTTTATTATACGAGATACATGCAAATATGTTCTGGTGACTACTAAAATTTGATAGGGATAAAAATTATTCTGATGTTTTATAAATTACAGGACTAGATTTTGTAAATAGTTTTCTATAAAATTAATATGTTATATTCCAATATATTTCAGTAATTGTTTTTCTTTCCGTTAAGAGGTTGGCAGACCTGTTTGTTCAGATTTCAGACGTTTCCCGTCGGGAGTTTGTTCACATATTCATGGTGTTGTATTGCCAGTATGCAGACTTATCTATTGTTCAACTTCACGTGGTAAATCTGCTTAGTTTACGCAGCCCCTGCCTGCCCGACTTTATTATTTCTCTATAAGTTCCGCGCCCATATGACACCTCGACAGGAGAAAAAATAATACAAAGAGCTAACTAGACTAGCGACTACGTCGTCATATAGGATCTTCCGCCTGTCGTGCCAGTCACAAAATGGCTTACAAAGTATGGCGGGTCGTGTCAGCTGATTTATATCGATATGTGACCAAATAAAATTGTATATAGGTTATTACACCTTAACAACAAATTTAACGAAAATGGCTGTATATTATGGCTATAGGTATATTATGATAAAGGGAATATGTCATGCAGAGCAGGGGGAACTGGGATTGGGATTATAATAGGATGGGAGTGCGGTAGACCGCTATTTGGCCCATTGGTGACGTCAGTACAAGGTCAGCTGGTAACAACTTGTCATTAGGACAGCAATCGATGATCATTACATGTCTTGAGGCAGTTAAGGTAAAGGGACAGGAACCGCTGGCAGATGAGTTTTAAACATGATTCTAACTCCACAAATATCGGAAAATGATTTTCTAATGACATTCTTCTAATAAATGCATTCTACTTAAAATGAGTTTTATATTTTACGACCTGTTCCACCAGTAGTTGATTGGACAAACGCTCAATGTTTAACTATGATGTTGACAAGCATAAGTATTGACTTCCAAGTAGTAGCCCCCCCCCCCTTCCTTCAAAATTCATTCCAATAAAATATTCAATTATATTTAAGAATTCCCATTGAAAAAAAAAGTAAATTTCTATTTAGATAGAGAAAGTCGGAAATTATTAAATAGTAAATTTTAATAACGTTTTAGGAGTGGAAATTCGGGCTGACACATAAATTCGGAAGACAAAATGAAAACGGGAATTTTTTTAATAAACCCATAAATCCGAAAAAATGTATTTAAAATAATTGAAAATTTAAAACAAGCCATTTAAGAAAAAAAATTGGAATTAACATTTTTATAAAAATGGTGAAGTGCTTACTTGCTCAAGGCCACTGCCTTGCAGTGTTGCCACTTGGCAGTACGCACTCCAAAGCATTCCCGTTTTTTTATGTTACTAGTTATTCTGAGTATAATTAGCGCTTTACATTTTTTTTGTTAAAATCAGAATTAACGAATATAATGAACAGAATAAGTATTGAGAATAAGTATAAGTATCTATGTAACCCCCCCCCCCTCCACCAATTTCTGTAAATAACTGTAAAGTATACCATTTAACATGTTGGCAACATTCATTCCAATAAAACATACAAACGATTTTTCAGTTATTTTGAAGCATTTTCATGGAACAAAAGTAAGTTTCCTCCTACAGAAATTTTAAAATTACAAATTTAAACAACATTTTAGAATTAGAAAATGATTGTAAACACAATTGGTTCTATAAATTTAATTTCTGATCAAATCAGTATTTACGTAGATAATGACGAAAATAAGCACTGACTTCCAGGAAAACCCCAAATATTGTATGTAATAGTAAAGTAAAAAATAGTCCTTGTTGGCTATATTCATATAAAAAAAAATCTTTTTGGTGACTGAGTTTCGAAATTCAAAATTTGAACTATAAATATAAAATACAATTTAAGACAGAAACCTGCCTAATCTAAACACAGTTTATTCTTTATGGTTTTTTTTTTCATAAAACCAATAATAACGAATACATTGATAAATATGTGTTTTGACATTGAAGTAATCCCTCTTCTTATTGTGAGAAGGGTATAAAGTATGAAAGCATATTAACAATATCCATTCCTTTTTCTCAGGCCATCCATATGAGTTAAAGTGTTGGCCTTAATATCACATGGTAAACCTAAATTGGCGAGTTCAATTCCCGCCTGGGCGCTAAGGAATTTATTTAGTGACAAACTCATTAAATAAAACCCTTAGTCCCACGCTAGCTAGAAAAGGTTAGTACTCTGTAGATAACCCGTTCCAATTAGCCATAGTAGCAAAAAGTTGATATTAATAAATAATAATAATAAAAGTATACAGAAATTCTCAGAGCAGTTTTGAGTGGTTGGGTAAAAAACGGAAGGACAGATAAGATTTACAATTTTGATGCTACTCGTATTATCCAAAGAATGTCTGAAACATAAAAATTGATCCCAGTCGAATTTTAATAGAAAAATCAGACAAACCTTAGAACTTTATATATATATATATATATATATATATATATATATATATATATATATATATATATATATATATATATGTAATCATTCAACCAGGCTAACTAATTCACTGGGATTAATTAATTAATACCTGAGTGCAGGATTATAGATGAATACAGCAAGACAGCCGTAAGCCCTCATTATGTTTGGACGGCTGAATCCGTAGATAATCCGTCCCAATTAGTTTAAGTTGCATTTATTGAATGTTTAAATCAATATGCCATTGGCATTAGCTCATATAATATCCAAATATGATTTAAATGACCACAAAAAAAAAATTATTATAGTACACAAAAAGGTTTTTTCCCCAATTTTTTCTTGATCTAGTCTTAGCGTGGAGGGTGAATGGAAGACGGACACAATGAATCTTCCTTTACTTAATGCCGATCCAAAAAAGGTTATGTGTCAGGGATTGCTTCTGTTGGAGGATATAGACACGGGCCAAATATGAAGACACTGAAACATGAATTGCAGAATTGTGCCCCACTCTTTGAGCTTAATTAACATCAGAACTCCACAGAGATGTACTATGTTCGAACGGTATTGGTACAGATTCACGGAGTTCAATAATACCGCTGGATAACATGTAATTAATTACCTAATCCTTATTACGCAAACATTACATGCAACACTGAAGAAACACATATATGTTTGATGCTGTTAACTGGGAATGTTTGACTGTAAGCGTGAAATGGGAATATATTGAAAGGACAGAAGGCTCATTTGGAGGATTTACAAAAACCGGAGTTCACAAATCATAATTAATGTGAGTGTAAAGGGGAAGCTAGAATTAAAAAAAAAAGTACGTCACGCAGGGGCTGCGTAAACTAAGCAGATTTCCCATGTGGTTTTGCAATAGAGAAATCTGCCTAATAACAACTGTAGTAGTAAGAAACCTCTAAACCTAAAACATTATTTAGGGCGTAATAACCCAGTAGTTTCTAGCCCCAAAAAACAGTTGACCTAACCTCTAAACCTATTCATGAGGGACGAATAGTTATAGAAATGGCCACCAGAGCTCTTGGCGGAAAGTGCGAACATAGCCTACTGGTGACCATACGCAGAATACAAATGCAAATATCTCGGTTAATATTCAAGATAGGGAATAAATGTATAGAACAATATTTATAGTAAATTTAATTTGTAATAAGATTGATTCTATACAATTTTTCGATCCGACGCATAATAACGCATGATAACGAATTTTCCGAAAATCCCCCCTCTAAACCCCCCCTCCCACTGGACCGATTTCAGCCATTAACGTACGTGATCTTCCTTTTTACATACAACGATTAAATTCCGAGTTTGGTAAGGTTAAACATAAAATTGCGAGCGCTAGAGAGTGACCAGACAAATATATATATTATATATATATATATATTATATATATATATATATATATATAATATATATATATAAAAAATTTTGAACGGACCTCATTTTCGTCATCTCCTGGGTAGGATCGATGGACATTTGAAGAAATTTTTCGAAACTCGCGTCATGAGTACGACCTCAATAGCTGATTTCCCTTAAGGGAAATCTGCTAAAATGGTAATGCAGAAGGAATTGAAGAATAGTTCATGTTACGATTGCGTTCTAAAGCCAAAGTATTATGTTAACTAAGAAGCATATAAGGAACTAAGCGTTTGCAAGAATAAAACAAAAATTATTTTGGAGTTTGCGGGAGCGATAGTTTGACTCTTTACAAAACGGACAATAATAGACCAGATGCAATGGAAACGTGAATTTTGTACATAATCGCCAAG
The DNA here is from genome assembly GCA_019009955.1 of Riptortus pedestris. Classification (NCBI taxonomy): domain Eukaryota; kingdom Metazoa; phylum Arthropoda; class Insecta; order Hemiptera; family Alydidae; genus Riptortus; species Riptortus pedestris. Next base: position 133,533,826 of record CM032230.1, read on the forward strand.
AAGAACTTGGTGAATGGGAAAGTTTTTAAAAAGTTCAAAATTATGTAAGTGAGAGTGGATTCTTATCAAGGCAATGGATATGAGGGGATGAAACGTCTTGCGCATATCTTAAGACAGAATGATTCCATCAAATACACATTTGAAGATAATATATGAAAAGAAGGTAGTCTAAAATAAAGTTTTTTAAGACATCGAACCTTTTTTCGAAATAACCTAATTTAAAACATAAAATACATAATGAAACTTTGTAAATTACTAATAACTTTTACCATCCTTTGAAGCTAAAAAATAATGATTCATAAATTGAATATCCTTATTGTGGTGGAAAACTGAAGTTACATCCAGCAAGTTTTCTAGTAAAGAGGTTATGTCAGCCATAGTCAATTGCAAAAGGAAAAATAAAATAGTTGAGTACACAAGTTTCTTATTACTGCAGAGCTCTTGAACACACAGAAGCTCTTGAATGAGCAACTACAATACTTAGTGGCATGATGTGACATAACTGCGGGTCCTAATACTCCAGGATATACAATGGATGCATATTTCTGCTCAAATCTATTAGGAATTCATTTTATAAATTTATATCCATAATTTTGTCTTCTGTCATAACTGACAAGGGAAGTTAGGGAACTCAAAATTTCAAAATATTCTGAAACTTTGTGTGCAAGTAGAGTAGTTCATCAGTAACACAAAACTTTTGTTGTTCTCGCGGAACTACGATTTGAAGAGCAAAATCACCTCTTGGAGAAAAATCGGATTTTATATTTCTGAGCAATGTTAATATATATAAAAGAAGTTTCAAATCGTGGTAATATGGTTTTTAATGTACTTTAAAACTTTGCAATCAGATTTTTTTTATATGAATCATGTATTATATTTAACGAAGATTTCAACAATATATGGTAAAGTGGTATTGCCATCATATTTTTCAAAAATAAGCTAAAAATACCTTTGTTGTATATCGTTATGACACACCTTATTCATCAATCGCTACTTACTGTGACAGTTTAAACAGCGGGGGAGGGGACATTTTTGAAAAATATGTCATTTATAAAAAATCTGATTGTATAGTTTTAATGTACATTAAAAACCACAGAACTATCATTTGAAACATTCTTTATATCAATTAAACCATGTGTGGGCAACCTTTGACATGTTGCGGGCAAAACTAGTGTGCAAATATGTACGTTTGCGGGCCACTTTTAAAAGTAGTGCATTTTAAAGGAGTGTTCATAATGTTTAACGATAGATATCAGACATGTAATTATAACAATGTAATTATAAAATAATTTATTAAAATAACAAAATTAAATGAAAAAAATAGGTACAACATGGTACAATCAATGATTTTGAATTTGGGAAACTAATCCATCCATGTTAGAACTAATTCCACTGATACAAAGAAAAGAATTTTTCAAATTATCGTCAGTCAGCCTTGAATGATGTTTTGATTTATTAACATTCATCAATGAAAAATACTTTCCACATTTATAAGTACTGCTAAACGCACACATCTCTCCGCACCTTCCTCATTTGGAGTTAGTAGTGTAATATTTTTCTTTAATTGGGTTTTTCAAAATGTCTCGCGGGCCTTACAGTCCTTACCGTGGGCTGGACCTTACCGAGGGGGTTGGGCACATATGGTTTAAAAAATATTTACTCAGAAATATAAAAACCATTTTTTTTCGAGCGGTGAATTTACCACTTCCAATCGTAGTTCCGCGAGAACAAAAATAATTTTGCTTCACGGATGAAGTACGCCATTTGCACACATAGTTAGCAGAACTTTTCGAATTTTCGGGTTCCCTAACCTTCCTAGTGAGTGACGTCCTACTTGCTCTGAAAATAGTTTGATAGACTTATAGGGTCCTGTCGTTGAAATGTTCACATTTCTCATAATTATACGGTTTTACACAATGACGTCATATTGTATATTCGTGACACTAATAACTTCACTTGTATAAGGAAAACTCTATTTCAATTTTGTTTCGTATCTAAAATTCACATTTAATATTATGACACCCACCATGGTCTGTATTTAAGGGCGTTCTCGGTAAAAGTTCACGTTAAATTTAACGACACAATTAAAGCAAAACACAAAACGAAGTATCAGATTCAAGTGACGTGGAATGTGCGCATTCTTGAAGGACGCAGAGCTCTGAGCACTCAATTAAAAGTTGTGGGACTGTCGCAATCAGCGGTGTATTCAGAGGGAGAGAACTCAACAGGGCCGTTCAATATGAATATTCATTCCGAGGTAACTGTCATTTCCCACTATTTCAATCTCAGCCCCACCTAATTTTCTCGGGAATTCGTTACAATTACCCAGAGAAATCAGCTAACAACCATTTTAGCCCCCATACACGTTTGACAACCCTTGAAAATGAATTTCGGAATTTCTCTCGAGATGCTTAACGGTAGAGGGACCAATTATTCAGGAACAATAAGAGTCCTTCACGTAGGGGCTGCGTAAACTAGGCATATTTTCCACGTGATGGAATAACACGCTACTGAACTCATCTAACCACATCTTTTTTTATTTCTTTGTAAAACGCAAGAAGGTTGGGCAGTAGGCGGTTCTGCGACATTTTGCGATCCGACTCATTGTAATCGAGATATATAGAATTTTCAACATCCCCCCCCCCCTCCAAATAAACCACTACTGTTCCGTGTCCGACTTCAGCCAACGACAAATATCATCTTTAGAGTTGACTGAAACAGTTAAATACTGAGTATTGTATAGATCAAATAAACATTTTCGAGACGAGAACGTAAATTATTACGTAACGCCACCGCACAACGGCTTTTCACGTATTTCGCATAATGAATGCCTCTTGAAAACAATATTTGGTATTTAAGCTTAGAATAAAGAGGTTAATGAAACATCAGCTTACTTTTAATGTGGGTAGTAAAGGGGACTGAAGGCTGAAAACTAAAAAGTCCAAATATCTAGGTTAATATTCTTGATTGAGAAAATACTTAACAACATTTATGGGTAATTAAATTTGCAATAAGATTGAATCTATACGTTTTTCTTATTGGAAGTATAGTAACTAAGATATTTCGAATTTTCAAAATCCCCTCTAAATTCTCCCCTTCCCCCGGGTCCGATTTCAGCCGTTGTTTTACATAAAACGCTTATATATAGAGTTTGGTAAGAATTGCTACAGATACAAATTATGATCGAAAGCATTATTTGATGTTATAGATTGTGTTCTTCACAACCTCCACTAAGGACTAGCCAATGGCCACCAAGCTTCGAACATTATACTACTCTAAAAATGAAAAATATCTAATTTTTTTTTTTTTAATTACAAGCGAATTTCCATGAATATATTGAAATAAGTTGTAAGTTCTACCAGTCATTAGTGAAGCGCGCAATGTTGCTCCAACGGGGCTATTTTCACTGTATTAGGAATGTTTTTAGACTAACCAATTTACATCTGCATCCAAGTCAAATATCTCATATAATTTCATGAAGTTAACTTAAATACCCATTAAAAATATGTCATAAATGATTTACTCGTCAAACTAGACTTACTTTCGTCGTATAAGGGGATAGATTATATCTTCGAATGCAGTTTCCATTTTGAAACAAAAACTAAATCTTTCTTTTTATTACACAGATCTTTCATTTTATCACAGATATCTTTTTCGGTTGGCATTATAGACCTTAAAGATCCTTAGCAGGTCCTGAGCTGGCTCAAGGGATTCCGATCAAAGATTTTATGTTTTTTACGTAGTGAGTGATCAACTCGACTTACAACCCCCTTTAACCAAGAAGGACCTGGAATGAGTTGTTTCCAGTAGACTGACTGGGCACATTATATCCGGGGTTGGCATATCACCAATGGCCAGTTTTTGCTAGACGACGGTATCTAGGAGAGTCAATGTCCTTTGTCATACCGATGGGCTGTCAGGCAGATTTACTCACTAGACTTCTACCATTCCACTGGCGCCCCGACACCAGCGCGCTCTGGAAGCGACCTGGTTAACAACTCCGTGATCACCCATTCGAGTGCTCATTCATGCTCGACTCAGCTGATCTAAAGTCGTACACTCTATCTTTGGGCGCTCCCTACTCTTTTATACTCAATATTTATTCAGATTCTTGTGTTCTAGAACCAATGGATGCCATGGGAATGAGACAAACCTATTCTCTCTAAATATGTATTTTATGGTCTGATTTTACTGATACATTTGCCCATCAAACAATATGAGTCCTACTTCGTCGGTCTTCTCATTAATTATTACAAATGACATCTCCGTAAAACATAAAAAATGTTTGGAGCATGTCTAAAGTAAAATTAAGGAAATCTTAGTTTACGACACTTCGTGACTTTGGCTTACATTTGGAACAAGAATGCAGCCCCAATTATTAATGTCAGTTGCTTATTTAAACTGAAAGGAAAGAGGGATGTAGTGAAAGAGATGTGGAAAGAGAGAAGGAAAAGAGAGAATGAGAGACTGAGACAATAACAATGTTCGTCAAGAGTGTTGAGCCGTTGTGCAAACAGAACACAAATCTACAGCACTCCAATACATAAATCTGAGCTGTGAATGCTATGAAAATATTTGACATTGTCCCGAGGGCATACTTTATTTTTTTTTGTCCAAACTGAGGACCCCAATAAAGGAAACTTTATAGCCCCTCTGCTCAGGAGATGAGCTTTTTGTTCTCAAATCCGGGGACTAATTAACAAAACGGTGGGAACTTTTGCATTCTTTCTTTACTGGATAATCCCTACAGGGTTCTAAAGTGCTAATTATATGTAGAGGGGGTCGTTCTCTTTCATAACAGGGTGAGTTGAGTTTCAATACTGGGTGCAATTAAATAACTATTTTAGCAGATTTATCTTAAGGGAAGTCAGCTATTGAGTTCGTACTCATGAAGCGATTTTCGAAAAATTTCCTCGAGTGTCCATCAATCCTACCTAGTATATGACGAAAATGAGGTCCGTTCAAAATTATATATATATATATATATATATATATATATATATATATATATATATTTGCCTGTTACCGCTCTTGCCGTCGCAATCCTTATTATATCGTGTAACCAAACTCCATATTTCAGCGTTTCATACCATATTAAAGGTCGAATTCGTTAATGGCTGAAATCGACATCGAGGAGGGAGGGGCGGTTAGAGGGGGAGAATTTTGAAAATTCGGAATATCTTCGTTATTATTGGTCAGATCAAAAAATTGTATTGAACCAATTTTATTTCGGATAAAATTTACTATACATATTGTTATATACATTTGTTCTCTTTCTTTAGTATTAAGGAAGATATTTGCATTTCTTGGTTTTCGGCCTTCAGTAAACCCCCACTCCTACTAATGTCATATTAACAATAAGTTGTTATGCTTTGAGGTACTTTATTTGAAGCCCAAATACAAAATAATGTTTTTATTGAACTTTTACATTTAGAGATAAGTGCAAATACTGGAAATGTGCTTAGTTAACTCAGCCCCTCCGTGACGGACGTTTCATCTATGAGGCAGTACTCAATTTTCGAAAAATTCTTTGACGATATGATACAAATGGGGTCCGAATAAATGTATATTTATCTAGATGGTGAGGTATTTTATTGTAGCTTGTGGTCAATGTTATTGAAAGGAGCTTTAGTCTAGGCCAATATTTCGAGCATTTCATTTTCTCTTCTTCAGGGCTGTAAACAGGCACTACATTATATGTATTGTACATTACTATTGTTAAATACAGTGTACCAGAGAAAGCCTTAAAATACATCTATCATTGCAGTAATGGTTGCACAAAGCAAACTGATAGTAACGTTCTTTAAGGTTATGCATTGATTTTTTGGTCACAACCTTACATGTGTGTGTATTGGTTAAATTGTTATATCTATGGTTTATTATCATTAAATGATTATTACCCTATTATAACTATTATCTTATTATAACAATATTATTATCATTATATACATGGTAGTGTTATTGAGTGCTAAAGCATGATGTATATGTGTATATATTATATAGCGCTTGTGTGTGTATACGTTGCAAGTGTGTTTTTAATATTATATTACAGTATATAGAGCTAAAATATACTATATAACGATAGTAATGTACAATATATGTGTGTGTGTGTGTGTGTGTGTGTGTATATATATATATATATATATATATATATATATATATATATTGTTGCAAAAATTAAATACTTGGAAGAATTGGACAGAGATGTTTGGGGAACGTGGAGATCAAAGGGTTTGCCGCTAATGGTCTAGCCCGTACTCGACCCTTCCAGTCCAGACGTCCAGAGCCCAGCCAATTCCCCTCTGATGTATGACCTATACTGCTCAAAAATGAATAGGGATATTGGTTATTTTTTCTTATCTTATTAATTTTAATTAAATCGATCTTTATTAAATTTCTTTTTTATGGGGAAAAAAAGACAATAATTTCTAATAAATATTAATGATATTTATAATAAAATATATATATATATATATATGCTAGGCCCCATACATACCACATAACAGCCAATATCCCTATTCATTTTTGAGCAGTTTATATAAAGAACCGGCCAGCCGCGAGCTAGTCAGTTTTCTTCTCAAGTGCTTATATGTGCGTTCGGTGCTACAGTGCGACTTAGTGCAGTGCGGTAAAGTGTTTTTATAAGAAGAACAGTGTTGTGCCGTGACTGTAAGTAATAATTTAGTGCCGTGTTTAAGACAGTGCAGTGCCGTCTTTTTGTGAATTTCAGTGACCGTGAGTGAATTATTGGACTGTGACTCATTGAAGAACAGTGACGCTACCAGTGCATACTGTGAGTAGCAATTAAGAACAATTAACCAAGTGTATTGTGCAATGTTAAATAAATTGTTAAGTGATAAAAACTGTGAAACTTGTGAGTATTTAATTGTTCAATCCAAAAGAACTTTTATTAATAACGTTTTTTACTGGTTCCGTAATAAAACGTAACAATATATATATAAACGAATGATCAAGTTCGTTAACGCTTGACCACGTAGACAAAGGGTTTAAATAGAGAGATATCACAATTTCTATTATGATGAGTCGTAATATTATTTTTAGCAGATTTCCCTTATGGGGAATCAGCTATTGAGGTCGTACTCATGACGCGAGTTTCAAAAAATTTCTTCAAATGTCCATCGATCCTACCCAGGAGATGACGAAAATGAGGTCCGTTCAAAATTATATATATATGTATATATATATTTATTTATATATATATATATATATATATATATATATATATATATATATATATATATTTGCCTGTTAACGCTCTAGCGGTCGCAATTTTTGTTTGATCGTTACGAAACTCGATATTTAACAGTTTTATGTAAAAAGACAGATCAAGTTCGTTAATGGGTGAAATCATACCAGAGGGAGGGGGGGTTTAGAGTGGGGGATTTTCGAAAATTCGAAATATCTCCGTTATTATGCATCGGATTGAAAAATTGTATAGAACCAATCTTATTGCAAATTACATTTACTATAAATATTGTCATATACACTTATTCTCTATCTTGAATATTAACCGAGATATTTGCATTTTTATGAAGTCTGTGGTCGGGTGTTGATCGGGTTAGTTCGGCCGTTTTCGTAAGTCGGCTCTGGTGGAAGCTTCTAACCTAGCCTGTAGTTTCTAACCTTACCTAACCTTTGTTACTTTGTGAGATTTATGCAAATACGTTCTGTTCATTCGCCCCCCCCCCTTCTTTAGTTCTTGGACTACTAAAATTTGAGTTATTAAAATATAAATTATTCTTACAATTCAGAAGCCGTTTCAGTTGGGAGTTTATTAAAATTAACTGAAAGATTTCTCATTACCGTTTGTATTTTCTTATGGTGGTGTTGTTACCAGTATGCAGATTTCTCTATTGCTAAACTTCATATAGGAAATCTGCTTAGTTTACGCAGACGGACTTTTTCGGTAAACCCCAGCGCCAGCTTATTCAAAAATAGCAATAACCCAATATATTAGGAGTGGTGGTTTAGAAAAGAAAAAAGCAAAATATAAAAAAAAATCTCTGTTATTAAACGTCGGATTGAAAAACTGTATGGAACCAATCCTATTGAAAATTTAATCAACAATAACTTCCGTAAAATGGCTAATGTATTTTTCTATCTTAAATATTAACCGAGATATTTGCATTTTTTTGATTTTCAGTATTCCGCAATCGCCCACTCCTACTCATCGCAAACTAGCAATGGCAAACGTTAATTTTATTATTAAACTTTTACCGTGTGTAGTGGGTGCAATTATATTTATTATTGTTCATAGTGTGACTTATAAGATTTTTCGCTCAAAACTACATTGTATTAATTTAATGAACACTTCGCTCGATATTTAACCGTTTCATGGAGAACTAGACTTGTCCGCTACTACGGCTGATTAAGACGGGTCATATACGGGTTGTCACCCTTTTCTAGTCATGGTGAGGATCATGGACTTTATTTAACGAGTTCGTCACTAGATAAATTCCTATGTCTAGGCGGGAACTCACCACGCTATATTTGACATTTGAGATTAATACCAACGCTTTAACTCACATGGCTAACCTGAGCCCCAAAAACTAGAATAGTCCAGATTTGTTTTTCATTAGTTGACCAATCCTATATTTTAATCATATCTAAACTATCTTGGCAGGTGTCTTAGGGCTTTGGTAATGGTCTCACATGTTAAACCTAGGATGGTGAATTTGATTACCTTGGTCCTAAAATAAAATCCTTGGTCCCATCCTTGCTAGAAAAGGGTGGTGATCTGTTAATAATCCTCCCCAATTAGCTGTAGTGGCGAAATTGATGTTTAGATTTATTTAAATAAATAAAAAATATCTTGCTATTACTCCTTATGCCTAATTTATTAACGGGGCTCAGGTTAGCCAAGCGAGTTAAAGGGTTGACCTTTATATCACATGGCAAACCTAGAGTGGCGAGTTCGATTCTTGCCTGGGCAAAGGAAATTATTTAGTGACGAAATTCATTAAATAACATCCTAAAATCCCACCCTGGCTAGAAAAGGGTGGTAACCTGTAGATAACCCGTCCCAATTAGCCTGAGTTGCAAAAAGTGGACGTTAATAAATAATAATAATAATTTATTAACGAGATGTCTCTATTCTGTAGTTAGATGTGTGAGTGAGAACCACAAAATGTCAATCAGTAATGAGTTTTCAAAAATTTTAAATAAATTATTACTTTACAAGGCAGTGAAACGGGAAGATGAAACTAATAAAATGAAAGTAGTCCAGTAAAAGGACAGATATCAAATAAAGCCGATGAAATTGCTCTAGTCGAGAGCACCCTAAAGCATGACTGCTAATCGTATTTACGCTTGCCTTGGAATTATTCCCGTCTTCTGGAGGAATCCCTAAATTAAAGTTCTGTCTAGAAGTTCCAGAATTCATCGCCATAACTTTACAGCCTATTTAAAATTAAATTTTTAGCGGATTTTCCTTTAGCTGAAAACGCTAGCAGCTTAAATCGCTTGGATGCCCTAGATTGGATAGCTTATTGCTTCCATCTTCTTCGATGCCATAGACACCATTGGATCAAATTTGAGTGTCTGTTAGTGTGTGAGCGCGTTATTCTTTGGTTATCTTTATAAAGAATTCCACATCTTCAGAAACTTTTTAAAAGTTTAGACATATTTTTTTTTCTAACATATTACTTTTTGGTGTTAATCTCACTAGGTAAACCTTGAGTTGTGAGTTCGGTTCTCATCTGGGCAATAGAAATTATATAGTTGCGAACTCGTTGAATAAACTCCTTTAGTGGACGTAAATAATTATCGACTTGTTCAACCAACCATCTAATATTAATTTTTCTGTAATCGTTGAATAATGGTAACATTACTAAAACTTACTGAAATGAGTGAAGAAAGTGAAACATTTTGCAATAGAGTGAAAAAGTAATCACTTGTGCCTTCTTAATTAGTAATAAGTATAAATTAAAAAATAATTTGAAGTTGGAAATTAAATGCACACTTAACATTGTAAGAATTTATTTTAACAAAATAAATTGAAATGTGAATGAATTATTGGTGGAAATAATCAATATATTTTAAAATTTAAATATAATAATAATTACCTTCCTTGTTTATAACCTGCACTTGTTTATAACTGCACTACTTCACAATCATCACTAGTTGTTTTATAACTATGCTTATAACCTTTCACAACCATGCTTATAACCTACCACCAACATACCATAATCTTCACAACATCCTAATTTTGTTCATATTCTGGTTAGATCTGATCATGTATTATACGATTACAGAAAAAATTTAATATTACACTCGTGAGGAAAGTAGAATTTACAACTCTCGTGAAATTACCACACTCGCTTCGCTCGGGTGGGTAAACGTTTCACTCGAGTTGTAAAATGATCTACTTTCGTCACTTGTATAAAAAATAACTATTCTACAATACATGTGGGCTTAGATTACTAGCATGGGTAAAGGCATTGGTCTTAATACAGTTGTTAGGCCGTGACCCATATTGTCGTTTCCCGTACGGACTTGGAGAAATTATTAAGTAACGAACTCACTAAATAAAATCCTAAGGCCCACGCTGCCTAGAATAGGGTGGTAAGCTGTAAATAACCTCTCTCGATTATCCATGAAAGCGCGAAGTGGGCTTACATAAATAACTTCTTTCCTTTCATATTGTTTTGTGCATTATTAGTTAACCTATTCCACTGAAAAGAAATATTATTTTTATATTTTTATAATCCACTAATTTCTTCTATCACTTGAATTATCATATAGTTCCTTGAAAATCACTAAGAACATACAATATAATTTATGCCATTGCTCAAAATATGACTAAAACCGTAGATTGCTGCAGATGTTCAAAATTGTATATATTTGTTTATTACCGCTGTAGTGGTCGCAAATTAGCAGATTTCCCTTAAGGGAAATCAGCTATTGAGGTCGTACTCATGACGGAATTTTCGAAATTTTTCTTCAAATGTCCATCGATCCAACCAAGTAGATGACGAAAATGTGGCCCGTTCAAAACTGTATATATATATATACATATATATGTCTGTTACCGCTCTAGCGGTCGCAATTTTTTTTTATCATTACCAAACTCGATATTTAGTCGTTTTATGTAAAAAGAAAGATCAAGTTCGTTAATGGCTGAAATCGGACCAGTGGGAGGGGGGGGGGGTTAGAGGGGAGGATTTTCAAAAATTCGAATATTTTCGTTACTATACGTCCGATCGAAAAATTGTATAGAATCAATCTTATTGCAAATTAAATTTACTATAAATATTGTTATATACATTTATTCTCTATCTTGAATATTAACCGAGATATTTGCATTTTTATTAAATCTGGGCGGATAACGGATGAGAGTGAGTTTCCTGCCAAAAGCTAGGTCGGCCGATTCCTTAACTGTTCGGCTCTCGTGAAATTTCTCTATTGTAAAACTTCACGTGGGAAATCTGCTTAGTTTACGCAGCCCCTGCGTGACGGACTTTTTTGTTTTATCGTTACCAAACTCGATATATAAGCGTTTTATGCAAAACTAAAGATTATGAGGAATGTTCCATGTTCTTTAACGGCTGAAATCAGAACGGGGGGTCTGATCCCCCCCCCGGGTTAGGAGTGGGGAATTTCGAAAATTCGAAATGTTTTCGTAATTATACGACTGACAAAAAAATTGTATTCAACCAATCTTATTTCAAATTTAACATAACTATTTTTATATATGTATTATCTCTATCATGCATATTAACCGAGATATTTGCACTATTTAGTTTTCAGCCTTTTGTAAACTCCCACTTCTACTCATAATAACAATAAGCTGTTATATCATGAACCACTTCATTCGAAGCTATGCAAATAAGTTGTGCTATGACTTAATTATTTAATATTTTACGTTATAAAAATATTAATTTGATCAACACCAGACGAAATTTTTATCCCCGTAACACGAGGAATCCAGTTAGTTTACTTACCCCTGTGTGACTGAGTTTTCTTAACATGAACCAGAAATCTGCATCATTTTATAACCTCAAAGAATTTCTGTGAATTATGGAGGGTATTCTATACCCTTCAGCTTAACGCAATACACAACCACATGAATTCAGACATTTATAAATTTACATAATATATTCTTTAATTTCATTTCGTCCACCGTAGTCACAGTAAAAAAAAGATCTCTTATACAAATAAACAAATATTCTTTTCATCTTTAAACTTTCAAATCTTCAAACTCTTTACTAAATTACTTGGACCAGGATCAATCTCCAGATTCTTGTGCACTACCCCGACTGATTCCCAAACATGGGAAATCAGCAATTCAGGTTATACTCGTGAACTCATTTTTTTACTAGTTTCGATATTCAAACTTTTTATTTAAGACTGCAACTCATGTTCACTAATGTTAGATATAGAAGCAGGACTTTAAACATATCTGCTATTATGATTCGGATTAGAAAATCATATGTGATTTACCTGTACATTTTTCACAAACTCAAATATCAACTACGTATTTTTGCCTTTTCGGTATCAGTAAACTACCAATCCTTTTCACGAGATTCCCTCTTTATGCTAGGCCTTATACATTACATAGAGGTAGGTAGAAAAAGAAAGCTGACTGAGAGAGGATGATCTGAAAGGCCTTCAGAGTTAAGAGATCTTCTTAGTTAATGCAGCGTTTTAAAAACAATAACAAAAAAAAGTCCGTCACGCAGGGGCTGCGTAAACTAAGCAGATTTCCCACGTGAAGTTATACAATAGAGAAATCTCCATAGGAGAGCCAAACGGTTACGGCAAAGGGCCGAACTAGCTTTTCGCGGGAAATTCAAAAATCCGGTATCGGCCCAAATTTCATAAAAATGCAAATATCTCGGTTAATATTCAAGATAGGGAGTAAATGTATATAACAATATTTATAGTAAATTTAATTTGCAATAAGATTAATTTTGTACAATGTTTTGATCCGACGTATAGTAACGGAGATATTTCGATTTTTCGAAAATCCTCCCCTCTAAACCCCCCCTCCCATTGGTCCGATTTCAGCCGTTAACGAACTTGATCTTTCTTTTTACATAAAACGACTAAATATCGAGTTTGGTAACGATCAAACAAAAATTGCGACCGCTAGAGCGGTAACAGACAAATATATATATATATATATATATATATATATATATATATATATATATATAGATATAGATATATATATATATAGATATATATATACAGTTTTGAACGGACCTCATTTTCGTCATCTCCCCTGGGTAGGATCGATGGACATTTGAAGAAAAATTTCGAAAATCGCATCATGAGTACGACCTCAATAGCTGATTTCCCTTAAGGGAAATCTGCTAAAAATACAAACAACAAAATCGCAAAACCACTAACCTATAATACTACAAAAGACACCAATAATAAGGGGATCCCTAACCCCTTGAAAGTCCATAGAGGACATTATAAATAAAAGGTGCTAGTACCCAAAAAGGAGTTTATACCCTTAACCTTAAAATAAATTTAAAAAAAAAAAAACTGAGCAAACAAAACTAATATATAAAGTTTAAAAAATCCGAATCCAACATAATTCTCTACAAGTAATACAACTTATGAATAAATACGCCAATTAAAAAAAAAAAAAAAGAAAAGACAATCCTCCTCGAGATAGAAACAACTTAACCACATAAATTATAACAACAGAAACATTAGCCACACGAAGTTTGAGTTGTTTACAGGAGTGCCAACTTTTATTAGGGATAATCAAAATTCTGGAGCGTGCTGGCAACACTGTGCGAGACGAATACCCCCCAACTTATCATGGACGACTGGACATCCAACCCATATGCTCTTGCCAATATGGCGGACAACCATTGGGAGCCTGCTGATCCAGTTCTATCCCCCAATATAGGTCTACATAGAAAGTGTTTGGAGGGCTACATGACGATAGAGGTTATGAAGCGTGGAGTTTGGTCGACTGGCAACGCCCTCTGGATGAGTTAATGTGTGTACTGGTCCGCTCCGCTACCTATCTTATCCTCTTCATCTCCTCTTATCAACCACAACAACGTTCAATTGATAAGTAACCTGTTATCTACTTTTCCAAAGCGTTTTCATTTACATTAGCCGTGTTAACCGTCGTTGACTGGCTAAAACAGAAATAGGAAAAATAAAGATTGAACTCACAAAATCATATTCATGAATGACACAGATGCCCTGTAACATGAACAGTAAAAGTACTCCCATTCATTTGTTTTATCCAAGAAATCAGAATTTAGACAAATCTATGATTGGGCTTGCTGTTATCCGGAAACTAAGTGATATAATAATGGTTTCCCATATAATAAATACGAAAGTACTAAATAGTTCATTCATTGCCTTAAAACTCGGCATATTTATAGTTTTGAGCATGAAGCGTGGAAGATCTATTGGAGGAAAATTCACGAAATTACTATCGTCCCTGTTTCCCGTAAAAAGAAAACGATTAAATTATCTTAACATCCGAAGAAAACATATGATAAAAGCTTGTTCAGACATTCTGTTTTAATGCGATAGAAGAATGTATGAGGTGTAAAGATGTATGATACTTAGTCTCTTGATACGTACACATTCAGTTTCCCAATTCTATTCAGACATTTTCATGAAACACGAATCAAGTCTGGCGCCTGGAAGGCGGAAGTCCAATTTTCAAAATCCATAAATTTAAATAACGAGTTAGGACCAAAATCGTTATTCTTAACACAATTGTTTCTTTAAATATTTTCGATAAAACCAATCTCAAAAAAGATATTAATGGGTACGACTTTTCAACACAATGTAAACCCCCCGAGTTGAAAATTCAGATTCTCATATAGTCAATGTTGTACCTCGGGATAATTGGCTCACAAATATAAAAATTAAAAGAAATCGTCCTAGCCGTTTTTAAGTGGTTGAGTAACAAACGGTCGGACAGACAGGCAAGATTTTAAATTTTTAATTTAATCAATTGTTCTTAGAAAACACCAATTTAAATAGATAATCAGGCAAACCTAAGAGCTTTACTTATATAGAAACACGCACACACCTTAGGCCGTTTTTTTCTTGACATTGGTTTGTAAGAAATTGTAGTTCCTAAGTTACATCCGAACTTTTCAGTAAAATAATCTGTGAAGGAAGTTCTGCCAAATTCCTGATTAAGTTGTTAATTTTTCTTTTATTCAAACCAAAATGTATACCAAACAATACCCTTTGTGAAACAAAACATGAACTTGTTTTACAGAATTATTGTAACACACAATCATTAAACAAGATACAAGAATAAGTTATATCCTGGAAACCGTGTTATCTTTAGGAGTAAAACTATAAGTAAAAAATCTATAACAAGAAATAGTTCTTATTGAAAAACACAAATTAAACAATTTAATATCTGAAGGATGTTTCTATGCATGAGATGAATACTATCAAAAATGTTCAACATAAATATCTGTCAAAAAATAATTTATGATAAGGCACGTGCGTCTTTACGTTGGGAGACAATTTTCTCATCATTTATAAAGCATCTGATCCTTTAACAAACATAAAATCCTGCAAATTATATATTTAGTGTGTCCATCAAAAGTACGGACGAGTAATTGACTGAACAGTATTGGAAAGAATGGAGGAGGAATCAATAATACATATGGGTTACGTTTATCCTATCGGTATACATCAAAAGAAAAGTTGGTTTCACACTTTATGATTTTGAAGACTACTTGATTTTAACCCGCCAACGCGAAGTACTTTAAATAGCTAATAATTAAGAATCCGCAAGTCTTCCGATTCATTCAAATTCCACTTCGGTTAAACGGCTGAATTATTTACTGTCGAAAATAGATCGGGGCGAGATTATATCTAGCACGCGAGCTTTACGAACTACGGACTTGATTTTCACCCTTACAATAAAGCCTTCTAAATCCTTGAATATATTAATTCTGTATAAACACGAGATACCATGAAATAAACAACTCATACTTTTATTTATTTATGTATTTCATATTTATATTATTCTTTTTAGGTGACGGAACAATTGAATAATTATTTACTCTACACAAATACTGAAAGTTTCTATACATAAATAATTGATTAACATTGTAAATTGCACGAATAAGCCAAATTGATATATAAGCGGAATTTCAATACATCAATGGCATTTAGCCAAAAGTATTCAATATCTTGTTTTTTTGTGGTAATCATAATCATTTGTTGGCTCTACTTTTGAACTTAACGTCACTACTTTTTTCGCGATCAGTTTTTTTAAAACTTGTAATCAGTTTTGTTGAAATAAATGACACTCCAAATCAAATAGAGTCATACAAAAAGAATTTTTAAAAACGTCGAAATCGAGGACTTTTAAATTTCTAAATTAGCTCACACAATAAAATCGATAGTGACAACTTTTGCGGTTTCACAAAAGCTGCATAATTTGAAAAGCTCCAACAAAAGTTTTTTTAAACACGTTTTTATCACTTCGCTGTAAAATGAGGAAAATGATACCGAACCTAAATCGAGAAATAGAGTTAAATGCCAGTCATAAATTTTTGATAGACAGGAATAGAAATGACTTCGAAATGCTTATTTACAAAGGAAAACTCGGTGAAGGATACCTAAATCCAGGTATCGGTTTATGCGTAATGGCAACTTTAGAAGAAAACTATCAACACACGAATCGTATGAAAGTTTTCTTAGGACTACGTCTCCGAAGAGACTATTTCAGCCCAAAATTATTAGGCCACCACACCCTTATGTTATATAATTCACAGACTAGAGAACTAAAGCATCAACATATTCCTTGAGAAAAATTAAACGTTTATGTGCCTCCACTTAAACCTCACCCTTTGGGCAGATATATATATATATATATATATATATATATATATATATATATATATATATATATATACTGCTCAAAAATGAATAGGGATATTGGTTATTTTTTTCTTATCCTATTAATTTTAATTAAATCGATCTTAATTAAATAACTTTTTTATGGGGGAAAAAGACAATAATTTCTATTAAATATTAATGATATTTATAATTAAAAAAAATTGCTAGGCCCCATAAATACCACAAAACCTACCAACCTACCAATATCCCTATTCATTTTTGAGCAGTATAAAATCTATCTATCTATCTATTAGCAGATTCCCCTTAAGGGAAATCAGCTATTGAGGTCGTACTCATGATGCGAGTTTCGAAAAATTTCTTCAAATGTCCATTGATCCTACCCAGGAGATGACGAAAATGAGGTCCGTTCAAAATTATATATATATATATATATATATATATATATATATATATATATATATATATCTATATATATATAAAATTGTAACCTCTGTCTGTACATTGATTTTTTCCCCGAAATTTCACGATAACTTTTCGTTTCACATGTCATAGACACCATAACTGCATTTTTGTTTCTTTGGTGTCTGTTTGTTTGTTTGTTTGTTTATTTGTTACCTTTTTCACGCAAAAACGGCTGAACCGAATTTTATGAAACTTGGTATGTATATTACTACTAACCCAACTTAGACTTTAGGCTATATTAAAATTCTCTGAGACGAACAGGAGTGGGGGTTATAAGGGAAGCCAGAAATTAAAAATAGCGATATTTCGTTTCGCAAATATGCCCATAACAAAAGTTGTTTATTTTGTAATTTAGAGTAACTTTTGTTTATATACACTTTTTTTCGTATACCGAATTATAAACGAGATATACGCTAAAACCTATAGCGGAAGTGAACAATTTTATTTTGGGACAAAAGATCCAACCGAAATAAATAAAACTCGGCATATGTAATAGCACTAACGCTTTCATTATAACAAGCCATACCAACATTTCTAGGGACGGGCAAGAGTGGGGGTTATGAGGGATGCCAGAAATTAAAAATAGCGATATTTCGTTTCGTATTGGTTTCTTGGCAAATAAGAACATAACGAAAGTTGTTTATTTTGTTATGTAGAGTAACGTTTGTTATATACACTTTTCTTTTATAACAAAGTATAAACGAGATATACGCTAAAAACTAAAGCGGGGGCAACTATTTTATGGGGCACTAGCGATAGAACCGAACTTAACAACACTCGGTATGTAAATTAGCATTAATTCTTCCATGATTATAAGCTATACTAATAATTTTAGGTTCCAAGGGGAATGGGGGTTATGCGGGAGGCCTGAAATTAAAAATAGCGATATTTCGTTTCCTATTGGGGTTTCGGCAAATATGCACATAACAAAAGTTGTTTATTTTGTTATTTAGAGAAACTTTTGTCATATTCACTTTTGTTGTATAACAAATTATAAACGACATATACACTAAAAGCTAAAGCGGGAGTCAACTATTTTATTGGACACCAACGGTTGAACTGATTCCTACAAAACTCGGAATATATAAATTAGCATTAATTCTTACATGGTTATAAGCTATATTAAAATGTTTAGGTTATAACGGGAGTGGGGGTTATAAGGGAGTCCTGAAATAAAAATTCGTGATATTTCATTTTCTATTCCAAACCAACCACGGGTACTAACCCTAAACACTGAAACGGGGAAATTTCAAAATATTTTGCCAAGTAAAGTCTTGCCGAAAAAATACCATCATCATTCCGGCTCAAATGAATTCCCGGGCGAAGCCGGGTACCTTAGCTAGTATATATATATATATGTATGTATGTATATATATTTGTCTGTTAACTCTCTAGCGGTCGCAATTCTCGTTTGATCATTACCAAATTCGATATTTAAACGATTAAAAATAAAGATCAAGTTCGTTAATGGCTGAAATCAAACCAGTGGGAGGGGGGGGGTTTAGAGGGGAGGATTTTTGAAAATTCGAAATATCTCCGTTACTATACGTATGATCGAAAAATTATATAGAATCAATTGTACTGCAAATTAAATTTACTATAAATAATGTTATATACATGTATTCTGTATCTTGAATATTAACCGAGATATTTGCATTTTTCTGTTTTCGGCTTCTGAGATGAGATCGGCTATCATCGGGTCTAGTCGTGAGTTTCCGTCAAGAGCTAGTTCGGGCCGTTCCCGTAACTGTTTGACTCACTATTCTGAAATTTCTCTATTGTAAAACTTCACGTGGGAAATCTGCTTAGTTTACGCACCTCCTGCGTGACGGACTTTATATATATATATATATATATATATATATATATATATATATATAGATAGATAGATAGATAGATAGATAGATAGATAGATAATAGATATAGAATTTTTTTTTTTAATTAACGTCCACTTTTTGCAACTAAGGCTAATTGGGACTGATTCTCTACAGGCCACCACCTTTTTCTAGCCAGGGTGGGACAAAAGATTTTATTCAATGAATTCCATCACTAAATAAACTCCATTACCCAGGAGGGAATCGAACTCTCCACTCGAGGTTTACCATATGTGATTTAGTCAACGCTTTAATTCACATGGCTAACCTAAGCAACTTCTTATTTTATCTAATATATTTCGAACCTTCTGGGTTAAACTCCTTATTCCACATTGGATAAGGTGTGACACATCAGTACATAAGTAAGTATGTGTGTCCGTGCGTGCCTGTGGGTATACATGTGTGTGTGTCTGCGTGCGTGCTTGTGTGTGTAATCTATAACATTATGCGTAATATAACTTATTTTTAATTATCACTTTGATTTTCTTCCAGATCTTACGTCTGCGCTCAGGTTAGTCCTGTGTGTTAGGCTCTTAATCTCACTTGTTATGCCTAGAGTTATTAGTCTTACCAGAACAGAGTGGAATTTAATAAATAAATAACAGCTGTTATGACTGTTTTAAATTGCGAATAAAGATTACTATATATGATTGACTAGAAGAGGAACACTCATTTTTATTTGTTTTATGATTCCTATCAAAGTTTTGTCTTCATTTGTTTATTTTGTACTTAATGGATTTCATTAGCCCAAAATTATTAAACCTCGTATATCCGGCATGCTTCCCAGGGAAGTTTAAAATTTCCCTCAACAAAGCTTTAAAATTAAAATGATGAGGTGTAAATTAAAACAAGCGCGAATGTTCGAAAATATTTTAGAAACGAAAAAAAAAATGCTAACAGCCGCAATGGTCTTTTGATATAAAAATGTATTTATTTTCCTAATGTTGAATAAATAAGAAAGTCCCTTGTACAATATTTTGCTAAAACTCAAACTAGGAAGTAACTTATACCTTAAACTTGTTGTAGCATCTGATACGGACATAATACTTTTAAGGAGTTCTTAATGCTCCTCGGAGTTTATAAACTCAAGATGGGTAATTTATTTTACGTTGCTGAAGTACAGCTTTTATTAAATTTTCTTTTCTCTTCGCCAATCATCGTAAAACTCTTGGAGGACTTCTAACAAACTCTCGTATAGGAAGTAATTTTCTCCCAGGCTTTCAGAACACATTTAAGGAACGCAATTCCGAAAACCATTGATCTGAAGGAGAACTGGATGAGGCCGAAATTATATTAAAAAAAATCCTTGCTGCTGGTTGCATCAGTCAAGGATAGTGAAAGACACAACGTATTTTTTCTAGAGTGGCGATTCGATTCCCGCCTGGGCAAGGGAATTTATTTAGTGACGGCATTCATTAAATAAAACCCTTAGTCCCACCCTGGCTAGAAAAGGGTGGGGACCTATAGGGAACCCGTCCCAATTAGCTTTAGTTGCAAAATGAGTACATTAATAAATAATTAAAATTATGTTTCTTATAATTCATGAATATATATCTCTTAGCAGATTTTCCTTAAGAGAAATCAGCTATTGAGGCCGTACTCATGACGCGATTTTTAAAAATTTCCCACAAATGTCCATTGAAAATGAGGTCGGCTCAAAATTATATATATAGAGTCTGTTACTGTTCTAGCGGTCGCAATTTTCGTTTGATAGTTACCAAATTCGATATTTAAACGTTTAATGTAAAACTAAAGATCAAGGAAGTTAACGGCTAAAATCGGACAATTGGGAGGGGTGGAATTTCGAAAATTCAAAGTATCTCCGTTATTATGCGTTGGATTGAAAAATTGTATATAACCAATCTATTGCAAATTGCATGTACTGTAAATATTGTTATATACATTTATTCTCTATCTTAAACTTTAAACAAAATATATTTGCCTTCAGAAAACCCCCACTCCTGCTCATGTCACATAAAAAATGCTCTGTTATATAATAAACCGCTCTATTAGAAGCTTAAATGTCATTGTTTTCAAGAGACCTTTACTATACGAGATGCATGCAAATACGTTCTTTTGATCATTTAGTTCTTGGATAACTTTCATTTTAGTGATTGATATAAATATTATTCTGTTTCATTATAAATTACAGTACTAGCCTTCCGATGGTAACAGGGGTAATGCGTCACCCCACGTAGAATTATTTTTTTTAGGTTTTGTTGGTTGACGGGGTAGGGCAAATCTCAGTCACTTGCTAATCTCACTTCGCGTTAGTACTGTTCGATTGAGAGTGTTGGCCTCCGTGTCAGAGCATGTTTACATGATTTATCACGTGCTTGGGGTGACTAGTAACCCCTGATACCTTTCTCGGTTGCCGAATTTTTTTAACATTTATTTGAATGAAGTGGATTCCTGCAATGTTAATGGCCCAAATTTTGCCGCATTTGTAAAAGAGTGTCTAGAGGATGAAAGCAATGTAAATTCTGGTGATGATTCAAGTGGTGAAGAAGATATCCTACAGAAAGAAAATAGAAAGATACTCTTAAGAAGTGGAGGAAGAAACTTCATCGTCTTCGAACACTGTAAAAGGTAAAAATGGTCATGTATGGTCATTGAAACCACCTAAACCAATCAGAATACAATCCCATTATATTGTAAAAATCCCTCGAGTAAAACCCTATTCAAACATCACATCTGAACTTGATGCCCTAAACTTACTGTTCAATTTACTAGCCTGGAAATATGTATTCGTCGTGAAAATTACATCCATGCACACGAGCAAATGACAAAAAAATGAAAACTGACTGCAGGAAATGCGGAAAACCTACGTGCAGCGAGCATCCCAAGTAAGTGTGTAGCAACTGCTTCAAGTGGTGATTTTTCAATATATTATTCATATTTCAGTTGTCGATTGTATTAATAATAATTTAATATAAATATCAAAATGTAAATAAATCATTGTGTAAACATTAATCTCCTTTATTGATTAAATAATCACTTGGGGTGACTCGTCACCTTATGCTACCTTTGTAAGTTGTCAAAATATTGTTACCAGAGGAAGGCTAGATATAGTAAATGAAATGAGGTCTTCAATGAATTTAGTATGTTATATTCAGATATATTTCTGTAATTGTTTTTCTTTCCGGTGAAGAATATTTCTATTAATCAATCTATCAAGCTTTACGACGTTGGCTCCTCTTTTTTTACTATTCAGACGCAGTCCGTTGGAGATTTTTTTAAATTGACTGAAAGACTATTCATGGCCGTTTGTATTTATTCACGGTACTGTTAGGTGTGAGCAGTATGTTGATTTATATACTGTAAAACTTCACGTGGGATATCTGCTTAGTTTACGCAATCCCTGCGCGATGGACTTTTTGTGAAACACGTAGGGAAAAGTGAAACGAAAATATTTTATTTGATAAGCGAAGAAAGAAGTAGTTTTGTGGATTTCCTTGAGCCACTCGGAGGATGCCAAAAGAATATAAGAGAGAAAATGGTTTGTCATTTTTATTCGGGGTGAGCTCACGAAAATCCCGCATATCCCAATATCCAGGTGGACGATTTGAGCTCTCCAGGATTTAGCTCTGATGAGAAAATTCAATTTCATATCAGACGCTTTCATGAAATATATATTAATATATTTCATTTATTCCCTAATAAAATAATAGAAAGAGTAATATTGTATGAATTAGAGCAGAAATTTAATTAGTTAATGATTTCTGAATGGTCTTTTTCTAATAATCTGCTTATGAGCAATGTATTAGCGGAATAAATGCCGTTTTTGAGTATGGAAGTCTAATATGTCATCCATCAGAAATACACATATAGAATAATAAAACAATACAGTCTACGAAACTAATAATTTACAGTTATAACACCGCCACATTTTAACCCCAGGTATGCTTGGTAGCATTATTTTCTCCCAATTTATTTTTATAATTGGCAATGTATTACGCTATCAAAATTATTGGAAAGAACTCGGAAGCTCTGGAGATAGTTGAAGTAATCATCGCTCCAAGAAAGGCATTCTTCACGGATCTAAATTTATAATACGTTACGAGATCTTTATAACAAGAGCTCTTCCTGGCCTCCGGGGAGAATGAGGTTTGTGAAAAATAGTTAAAGCTGTTAAAGAATAGAACAATCTAATATTCCCACAACGTGAGTCGCAAATTATCTTTCGAGTTCAGGCAAGGTAATATGGTCGACGATTTAAATGAATGAAAGACGAAAGGCTGCCTAAAATATTCTTGTAAAGTACACTAAAAATTTCGTCACAGGGACTGCGTAAACTAAGCAGATTTCTCAACTGCGTCACGTATTTGCATTTATCTCAAAATCTAAAAGTTCAATGAGAACAATAATTATTGTTAGGCTTCAGAGTGTTTTATAATATAACAGCTTTTTGTTAATATGACATGAGTAAGAGTGGTGATTTACTGATGACCGAAAACTAAAAAAGTCCGTCACGCAGGGGCTGCGTAAACTAAGCAGATTTCCCACGAGAAGTTTTACAATAGAGAAATCTGCTTAATAACAACTGTAGTAGTAAGAAACCTCTAAACCTAAAACATTATTTAGGGCGTAATAACCCACTAGTTTCTACCCCCAAAAAACAGTTAACCTAACCTCTAAACCTGTTCACGAGGGACAAATAGTTATAGAAACGGCCGCCAGAGCTCTCGGCGGAAAGTCCGAACATAGCCTACTGGTGACCACACGCAGAATACAAATGCAAATATCTCGGTTAATATTCAAGATACAGAATAAATGTATAGAACAATATTTATAGTAAATTTAATTTGCAATAGGATTTATTCTATACAATTTTTCGATCCGACGCATAATAACGGAGATATTTTGAATTTTCGAAAATCCTCCCCTTTAAACCCCCCCTCCCACTGGTCCGATTTCAGCCATTAACGAACTTGATCTTCCTTTTTACATAAAACGATTTAATTCCGAGTTTGGTAAAGATCAAACAAAAATTGCGACCGCTAGAGCGTTAACAGACAAATATATATATATATATATAGATATATATATAATTTTGAACGGACCTCATTTTCGTCATCTCCTGGGTAGGATCGATGGACATTTGAAGAAATTTTTCGAAACTCGCATCATGAGTACGACCTCAATAGCTGATTTCCCTTAAGGGAAATCTGCTAATAGGGATATATCTTTGATATTGAATTTAGAGATATAGAAATACATAATTTAGAGATATAGAATACATCACATTTGCAATTAAATTGGTTCTACACAGTTTTTCGATCCGACGCATAATAACGGAGATATTTCAAAATTCTATCCCTCAGTCGAAATTGATTTTTATTTTTACATTGCGAAACGGCTAAATGTCGAGTTTGGCAACGATCAGGCAAAAAGTTCGATAAACAAAAAATGTATATAATATATATACACACACAGTTTTGAACGGACCTCATTTTCGCCATCTCCTAGGTAGGATCGATGGAAATTTGAGGAAGATTTTCGAAAGATCCCTTAAGGGATATCAGCTATGAGCAGAAAGGAAAAAAAAAAAATAGGCCCCAGCTGAAGTGGTCTGACAACCTGAGTAGGTCTATGAGAAGCTATTCGTAATTGGAAGAAACTTGCAGGAGACCATGTTGGTAGCAAAGGCCCAGGTCTCTTAAGGTGTGTAGAGCCAAATTCTGAGTCAATGAACGTCTAATTGTGAAAGTTGGTTGAATCTCACGTCAACGCTGAATGGCTAATTTACGTATATGGAATGAAACTATAATACGAATGGTTCAGGTCAGGCTTAACATATCTGTGCAATAAAAAAGTCCGTCACGCAGGGGCTGCGTAAACTAAGCAGATTTCCCACGTAAAGTTATACAATAAAAAAATCTCCATACGAGTGCCGTTGAGTTACAGAAACGGCCGAACTAGCTTTCGGCAGGAACCATAGCTCGTCCGTTACACTTAATAAAAATGCAAATTTCTCGGTTAATATTCAAGATAGAGAATAAATGTATAGAACAATTTGTATAGTAAATTTAATTTGCAATAAGTTTGATTCTATACAATTTTTCGATCTGACGTATAGTAACGGAGATATTTCGAATTTTCGAAATTCCCCCCTCTAAACTCCCCCTCCCACTGGTCCGATTTCAGCCGTTAACGAACTTGATCTTTCTTTTTACATAAAACGACTAAATATCGAGTTTGGTAACGATCAAACAAAAATTGCGACCGCTAGAGCGGTAACAGACAAATATATATATATATATATATATATATATATATATTTTTATATATTTATATATATATATATATATTTATATATATATATATATATATATATATATATATACAGTTTTGAACGGACTTCATTTTCGTCATCTCCTGGGTAGGATCGATGGACATTTGAAGAAAAATTTTGAAAATTCCGTCATGAGTACAACCTCAATAGCTGATTTCCCTTAAGGGAAATCTGCTAAAATGAAAGACAATAAGAATAAACAATAATAGTAAATAATAAAATAAAAAATAGTCGCATATAATCAATCAATACTAAAAGGCAACGCCTTATCAATCACGCAATAAAAGTAAAAAAATCGGGGATGTGACACCACGTCGAAAGAAACAGATAGGAATGATGGATTTTGCCTCCGTAAATCAGTTTCCCCGAGAGCCGTCCATGTCCTGGAATCACACCCTACCATGATTACCAAGCTTAGATTTATAACCTGGATAGATCTGTTTGCTTAAAGCATTTGTGACCAAATTAATTACTATGGACATGCTTCAATGAAACCCACGTCTCAATTTATGAATGAATGGTAATGTTTATTTGTTTCAATATTTACACGATAAATTCAGCCTTAACATATTTAGGTCTTGGATAAGATACCGTCTACCCAAGTTCAGTTACTTTTTGAGTTAATTATTTCATATTAAATATCCTTAAAATAATGTTACATTCATTTTATTATTTTTAAAATTAGAATTTATGAATTATTTTACAAAATAACAATAAAATCTTATAATACATAACTAATAAGCACCTTATAAAAAATCTCTGCAACTCTAATACATAATATTTGAATGCCATCCCTATGCAGGACATATATAGATATAGTGCTATACCTTGACAGCTAATGCAATTTATTAACATACTGCAATCATTAACAAAATGTTTCCGGTTGCGGCCAGCAATCAGTATATATTTTTTTCTCCTCATAGTAACCCTATGAGGAGTTATTTATTTGAATACATGTTCTATTGCCACATAGCATATTACAAGTATAATTATGTTTAAATACATTTTTATTTTATAATATATATATATATATATATATATATATATATATATATATATATATATATAGGTTCATCAACCATCTAATCAAATATAATATAAAATGATAATAATAATCATAAAATAAAATATCAAACTAAGTAAGATAATTATAAATAAAATTAATAAATGAAATGAACAAAAAAAAAAATAAAAAAACTAACAAATAAATTAAAGTTAACCTCAACCGATGTTTAATTTGCGAGTCTATGTAGGTAGATATATTGAATTACAATTCCCATTCCTCACAATCAACTTTACATTCTAATGTATTTTTGCTACATCCATATCTATACTTTTGATAAACTTTATAAGTTCTTTATTATATTTATTAAATATAATATGAGGTGGTTCTGGCCAATTACCTCCTTTTAAAATTATGTTCATTATTAAATTTGATCTATTTCGATAAAATGTTGAACATTCATAAATTATATGTAAAAACTTTTGTGTTCTCTGTGTGTCACAAGTACATTTGTCATTACCTTGAATATTAAATCTTGTTAAATAATGTCATGTCTGTCCATGTTCCGTTAGAAATTGAGTACATTTGCGACTGTGACTCTTAATTGTGTTGTAGTTGTTGTGAGTTATATTTGGTATGTATTGATGTAAGCTGTAAGATTTGTTACATGTCGTCCATTCTCTGCTCCACTTATGTATTTTGTCGGTACGTAAGTCTTTTTTAATGTGTGATAGTGGTACGAGAGAGAATTCTGGGATTATTTTTGAATCTCGAGCTGGTTCCTTTGCTGACGTGTCAGCTTGTTCGTTTCCCATTTCGTGAATGGGCTTTTATCCAGTCTATGTATGTGTAAATTTAAATGTACAATTTCCAGAATATTATGTCTGTCTAATGTTTTCTGTGAGCTCAGTATACCTGGCACGAAGTTCATCCAGCCCTCAACAATCGGCACCTTCCCCAAGGTTTAGGGTTCTTCTTTGGACATGGATTATCCTGAATTCCTTTAGAACCGGACAGCTACCAACGAAATAGATAATGTCCTCCCTGGCTGGCATACTACATAGTCAGCTTGGCTTTCTTCTCTGTAGTTAAGGCTAACCTCCTCACATCTTTCCCGACATATGATTTTAGCAGATTTCCCTTAAGGGAAATCAGCTATTGAGGTCGTACTCATGAGGCGAGTTTCGAAAAATTTCTTCAAATGTCCATGGATCCTACCCAGGAGATGACGAAAATGAGGTCTGTTCAAAATTGTATATATATATATATATATATATATATATATATATATCTTTTAACGCTCTAGCGGTCGCAGTTTTTGTTTTAAACTCGGAATTTAATCGTTTTATGTAAAAAGGAAGATCAAGTTCGTTAATGGCTGAAATCGGACCAGTGGGAGGGGGGATTTTTGAAAATTCAAAATATCTCCGTTATTATGCATCGAATCGAAAAATTGTATGGAACCAATCTTATTGCAAATAAATTTACTATAAATATTGTTCTATAAATTTATTCTTTATCTTGAATATTAACCGAGATATTTGCATTTGTATTCTGTGCGTGGTCGGCAGAATTCGGCTACGTTCGGGACTATCCGCCGAGAGCTCTGGAAGTCGTTTCCGTAAACTGTCCGACCCTCATGAATAGGTTTAGAGATCCCTTACTACTACAGATGTTATTGGGCAGATTTCTCTATTGTAAAACTTCACGTGGGAAATCTGCTTAGTTTACGCAGCCCCTGCGTGACGGACTTTTCTTTTCTCACGGACAGCTTGACACTGAGTAAATATGAGCCGGGTTGAAGAGGTTTTCCAAATACAAGATGGAACTTCGCTTTTCCTTCTTGGACCAAATGAGTATTCTTGGAATTTGCTATTACAGCTAAGAGCTCTTTGTGTCTTCTGACCGCTTCCGTCATGCCTCGGTAGTTCGGGCACACATCTCATTACAATCCAAGCGTTAATACCCATTAATTTAATATTACACGCTGTATAATTTAATTAATACACACAGTTAACGGGAGCCACATTATATACTGTTTTACAGATTTCGTTTAAGGGATGAGATTGTACACATGAAGCGAGTTTCGATGGCCAAAAGTGAGTTATACCCGCACGGGGGAAATCTGCTTTGTTTACGCAGCACATGCGTGGCTGACTTTTTTTTTAAGTTGAAGAAAATGGGTAATACAGCACATCAAATATATTAGGATAACCCACTTAACTAGCTGTCGTATTATACATTTTTTCTATATTCTATCAAGTATTTTTTGAAAATGTATAGATACAGTAACAAATTGAACATTGTAATGCCAATACCATTTCAATTCTTTTGGAATTTGATCAATAAAAGAAACAAAATATTTTGTACAAACGGGAAGATGGCCTAACAAACTCTCCAACTATAATATTGAGCTGGTATTTTGGGAGTAAGGAAAGGGAAATTTAAAAACCCCACCTACGTTTCCCAACCTGTGAAATATGAAGGAAAATATGTATAAAGAGGTTTTCATAGCAGAGGGAAAGGAAGATGCCATTTTCAATTTTTCCGTTTCCTTGAAACATTTACTGGAGGCGGAGAGGTTCATTTTGTTCTCTTCCTTTCGTCAGAGTTGTCAGATTAGATTCTACCTCTGGGGAAATATACAAAGTAGTTCGAAGTTTCCATCGGAGAATCTGAATTTTAATGGAGTACGACTCATTATGAAACTCTTCCTGTTGTCATTTATATTTCGAATAAAACCTTAAAATGAGCAATGTTTCCCATGAGCCACTCAACGAAATTACATAATTTTGAATTTTACTTAATTATACACAGAACAAGAATAATATCAAACTTTTAGCATATTTTCGAGAAAAAATTCCCCGGAGATGACGAAAATAAGGCCCATTCAAAAACAATATATATATATATATATATATATATATATATATATATATGTGTGTGAGTGTGTGTGTGTGTGTGTGTGTACTACCACTTTAGCGGTCTCAATTTTTGTTTCATCGTTATCAAATTTTATATATAAGCGATTCTTCCAAAACTAAAGATCGAGTTTGTTAATGGCTAAAATCAGACATGGCAAATTTAAATAATTCCAATTATCTTTGTTATATCCTTTTGAGGGAAATCAGCTATTGACGTTAAACTCATGACGTGATTTTCGAAAATATTCCTCAAATGCCAATCAATCCTATCCAAGAGATGATGAAAATGAGATCCGTTCAAAACTATATATGTATATATATATATATATATATATATATATATATATATATATATATATATATATATATATATATATATATACATACATACATGCATGTACACACACACAATCTATAATATCTCCGTTTTTATATGTTGTATTGGAAAAAGTTTCAGAACTAATCTTCTTTAGCTAGTGATGCTCTAAAACATTTGTTCTCAACATTTTTTCGGTGCTAGAGTATGAAGAGCGTTATTCGTATTTCAGTAAATTCTCACTTATATTTATCAAATTTTAATTTGTAATACAAAATGTTTTGGGCGAAGTTATACATTGTGTGCCATACCGGCAAACGAGAAATCTGATTAGTTTACGTGGCCCTTGCTGGACGGACGATTTTTGGACCAATTCGAAAAATTGATCTTTTTGACTAAGTTATTTCATGAAATAATTATTTTATAACATTTTCTTTAATTAAAAATGAACGATTCATTTTTACTGATCTTCAGTAAACCCTAAAACACGTTTAATTAAATTCTTCATTCTTGTTTACACAAGCGCCTTCCGAGGACAGAAATAGAAAATACAACGTACAATGAGATATTATATCACACCAGCATGCGGGAGACCTGATGTAGCCTATGAAGGGGCTGAAATAAGTGTGAAAGCTGTTTATTTTCTTTTTTACCCAATTCTCTCTTATTATACTTCTAACAATATCCTAAATTGGCATTGAAATTACCATTTTCCCTCTTTCGAACATTTTCACAAAAAAAAACAACTTTCACCTCTGTATAATTTTCTTACGTATTATCAGGTCCATCGTACCTTAGTTGTAGTACTTAAGAATAACAAGAAACCTCTTTGGCATGTTCTATTTTACAAAGATAAACAATGAATAACTGCTCATATGACGATTTGCTTGCGAAATATTGACAGAGGACGTGATAATATCACTGTGAGTCACATTTGATAAAAAAAAAAAAAAAATTAAAAGTTTCATTTTTTGAAAGTACTTCAGTGACATTAGAAAAAAGACTGTCACGCAGGGGCTGCTTAAACTTAGCAGATTTCCACGTGCTGGTATGACACACTGATGATCTCATATCACTATAAATACTCGACAAATTTTTGACCCCTCGCCAGTAAAACAACCGTATACGGGAGAATTCATTCAGGAAGTAGTCTACTTTCATCAAGCAAATGAAGAAAGTAAACCATACAAATGCCCCTCTGTTAAAAGTGAAGGTGCTGGAAAATATTTTAAGAGAACTGGACGAGTGTAAAAGTCAGGCATTGGCTGGATTATCCATTCTTGGCGGTAAAAACCAGCAGTCATCCTTAAAGGGAGTACTATTTCACTGGCTGTAACTGTACAAGAAAATAACGTTTAGGGAACTTTTACAGACAAATGCGAAACGTATGCGATACAATAAAATTGCAACTATGAATGAGAATTCATAGTTGCAATTTTATTGTATTTCTATATTTTTATTA
>CM032230.1:134310000-134352500 GCA_019009955.1 Riptortus pedestris
TAGATATATACAGTTTTGAACGGACCTCATTTTCGTCATCTACTAGGTAGGATCGATGGACATTTGAAGAAAAAAATTTTTTTTTTATTACGAGAAAATGTATTATGTAACAATAATAGAGCATCAATAGTTTAACAAGATTGATTCTATGACATTTTCCGATTCGACTCATAATAACGGAAATATTTTTAATTTCCACCCCCTCCTACGCTGTTCTTCATCTGGGGGCTGCCATTAACTACTAATATGACCTTTAGTACTGAGTAAAACAGTTTAATATCAACTACGGTTTAGAAAAAATAAACGTAATCAAATCTCTGTCATCTACTAGATAGGATCGATAAGCATTTGAAGAAATTTTTCAAAAATCGGAATACAACCCCCCTCCCCCCGGTCCGATTTCAGCCGTTACAAACTCGATCTTGAGTTTTACATGAAACGCTTATATATCGAGTTTGGTTACGATCAAATAAGAATTGCAGAAAGAAGAATAACTGACCGCTGTATATGTAATATACATATAGGTAGATAGATATAATTTTTAACGGACCTTATTTTCGTCATCTACTAGGTAGGATTGATGGACATCTGAGGCAATTTTTCGAAAATCGCGTCATGAGTACGAACTCAATATTCTTTAAGGGAAATATGATAAAAGAATTCATTTTACATTTTATTTCTATTAATCCTGAGATGATCTGCAAAATAAAATCTAAAGATTATATGAGCAAGAGTAACAGAAGCACAGCAGTAAAAAGAATGACAAGTTTGTTATGGATGACACATCCCTAACATGTCATCTTTACAATAAGGAAGAAGTTGTGAAACATAAAATCAACATTTTGAGAACAAATTTCAGACTAGAAAATAATAAAATAAAATCAATGCTTTCTGATCATTTTAACTACTCTCTACTCTATTGTCTAGTTTTAGCAGATTTCCCCTAATCAGCTATTGAGGTTGTACTCATGACGGAATTTTCGAAATTTTTCTTCGAATGTCCATCGATCCTACCCAGGAGATGACGAAAATGAGGTCCGTTCAAAACTGTATATAATATATATCTATGTATATATATATTTGTCTGTTACCGCTCTAGCGGTCGCAATTTTTGTTTGATCGTTACCAAACTCGATATTTAGTTGTTTTATGTAAAAAGAAAGATCAAGTTCGTTAACGGCTGAAATCGAACCAGTGGGAGGGGGGGTTTAGAGGGGAGGATTTTCGAAAATTCGAAATATCTCCGTTACTATACGTCGGACCGAAAAATTGTACAGAATCAATCTTATTGCAAATTAAATTTACTATAAATATTGTTATATACATTTTTTCTCTATCTTGAATATTAACCGAGATATTTGCATTTGTATTCTGCGTGTGGTCACCAGTAGGCTATGTTCGGACTTTCCGCCGAGAGCTCTGGTGGCCGTTTCCATAACTATTCGTCCCTCGTGAATAGGTTTAGAGGTTAGGTTAACTGTTTTTTGGGGCTAGAAACTACTGGGTTATTACGCCCTAAATAATGTTTTAGGTTTAGAGGTTTCTTACTACTACAGTTGTTATTAGGCAGATTTCTCTATTGTAAAACTTCACGTGGGAAATCTGCTTAGTTTATGCAGCCCCTGCGTGACGGACTTTTTTTTCTTCTTAGTTCACAGAGCCAGAGTCAATGCAAAAAATTCTGTATCTGTGCACATTGAATGCTCTGAAAACTGAGCATGTTCGACAAACTGGCAAATCACTATTAACTACTACCACTATTGGCCACTGTTAGATAAAAACGTAAAATTTACCAAATCACTATGATCGTTTACAGGCTACTTCATCTG
Source organism: Riptortus pedestris (assembly GCA_019009955.1). Taxonomy (NCBI): domain Eukaryota; kingdom Metazoa; phylum Arthropoda; class Insecta; order Hemiptera; family Alydidae; genus Riptortus; species Riptortus pedestris. Next base: position 134,311,830 of record CM032230.1, read on the forward strand.
TACATAAAATAGTTAACTGTGATTTACCGCAATAAAATATTTCATATGGCATTTTTATACATGTACAATATCCCATTAGATTTTATCGTTTGGATGTATCCAACTTCACATTACGGGTAATACACTGTTAACAATCTATCAAAGTTTAAAAATTAAATTAAATTATTTATTAACGGCCACTTTTTGCAGCTAAGGCTAATTGGGGCGGAATATCTACAAGTTACTACCCTTTTCTAGCCATGGTGGGACTAAGGATTTTATTTAATGATTTCCGTCACTACTAAATTCCTATTGCCCAGGTGAGAATCGAACTCGCCACTCTAGTTTACAATGCGTGATAAACGCTAGCACTTTAACTCACATGGCTAACTTGAGCCCCGCCAAAGTTTAAGACATTTGCATTGAAAATCAAGAATGGGAGGGAAAATAGCACATGCTTTATTAGGAAAAACAGGTGTTTTAATTTTTAAAGACAGTTTATTTAAAGCAAAACAGCTGGTCACTCTACTTGTTGCTGGATGTCTTGACCTCTCACAACTATAAAACTAGGTACAAACATAAGTATTAATTTGAAAATGTCATACTCATTGACAGTCATTACATATGCTTCATTAACATAAGATAATTAATATGCCTGCTGCTATCGATGTCATTTCAGAAGCTAGTTGTTAAAGTAGGACAGCTGTTGATTTTTTTAAAAATTTTATTAACTACCACTTATTGCTGCTATAGCTAGTTGGGGTGGGTTATCTACACGTTAACACCCTTTTCTAGCCAGGGTGGGACTAAGGACTTTATTCAATGAGTTCCCAACTAAATAAATTCCTATTTACAACTGTTAGCCTTCATTCCTTTATTGCATATTGGAATCTGTTAAGTTCATGTCCTTCTAATTAAGTCTTATCTAGTCTTGTTCTTGTGAATTAATTTAGCCAGAGGTCTACCAAGTATTTTAGCATCCTAAAGCATGTCTGTTTAGACATTATCAAATTAACAATATCTATGATAAGTATATCATGGCTTTTAACCAGTTTGTACTCCAAAATGAAGTGGTCTGTTGGGCCCACAGTAGGTAATTCTTGGGCCCTTGCTCTCTCTAAATATTGGATTCAGCTTTTTATTACGATCCATGTACAGTTGGACTCTGAAAAATTAAATTATTTATTAACGTCCACTTTTTGCAACTAAGGCTAATTGGGACTGGTTATCTAGAGGTTACCACCCTTTTCTAGACAGGGTGGGACTAAGGATTTTATTTAATGAATTCCATCACTATATAAATTCCTCTGCCCAGGCTGGAATCGAACTCAGGAACTCACCACTCAAGACTCAGAAGACAGGTGAGTGTTACTCGCTCTCTCAGAATATTGGATTTGACTCATCTCACAGTTAGGGTACAGTGCTCTGTTGGACTTGGAAAACAGGTAGGTAACAATGGGATTGAATCAGTCTGACAACCCGAGAAAATTCTCCTAAATCCTGTCAACTAGGAAACTGGCTATAAGTGATATTACCATTGTCTACCCCCCCCCCTTCCCCGGGTATAATGAGTTCTGTCAGACTACTCGATACAACTCATTCCAGGTCCTGCTTGGTTAACAGGGGTTATACATCATATTGATCACTTACTACATAAAACTCTGATCGTCAAATTGATCACTACTACGTAAAACTCTGAAGGTGAATCCAGCTTGGGGGCGGCTGAAGATCTCAAAGGTCTTTAATGCCAACCGAAAAAAAAAAAATCTAGCTTACAGAATCTAGTAAGATCTAAGGAGTACCTTAGATGTTACATATGATTGACTGATCAGAAGGGAGAAAGTTTTTGTATTTACTAGAAGAAAATTGATCTTTAGTAACAAGCTCTATTTTTGTTGTATTTCCCTGAATTCTCAAAATAATTTATTAGGGAAATTACAGGAGAGCAAGAACATTTTATGGTATCGATAAAATACGGATTATTTTGAGCAGAAGTTTATATTACCATTATATTTTTATGAGAATCAATTTTTATATCAACCTATCAAACTCTGTACTTTATACATGTTTTATATGTATATTTATGACCAGGATGATTTTTTTTTTATTTTTAATTTCTGGAAAATGTAACCAGACGAGATCAAGTAATTTAGGCTTAGAATCAGACATTTACTACGTACACATTCAAACCTCATAAACCAAAAACATCGACCTTTTTGCACTTACTGTAACACAGTACTGACCATTAAACATCTCCTGACTTACTTCAGACAACTTGAGCATCTCAACTTACCGAACTCCTTGTAAGAATTATTAACAGAAGGTAACCCTCATTTTACACTTTTAAATTAATTGAATACATTTACAAAAAACTTTAAACCACACCTACTATACTAATTTTGTTGTCTATGTTTTATTTATTTCATTCAAAAAGTTACAAATTAATGTGTGTGTGTGTGTGTGTGTGTGAGAGAGAGAGAGAGGTTTTGTATGAGCTGAGCGTAAAATAAATTCTTAAACTTGTGCCTTGGACTTCTTCATTCCATCATCATTACAGAATCTAATCAGAAGATTTAGTTTTTCATAGTTTAAATTTAACACTTCCTCAATTTCATTTTTTTTTTAAAATAACTTGTATAAATTGTTTTAAATAAAATGTCTACTGACATTTTTCTTTATTGTAACATTTTAAATTTATGAATGAATGCTAAATGATATTGAGCAGCATTGCCACATTGTGTAGCTCATCATATAAATATTCTTTTTCTATAAACATCTAACGGGCTGCTAAGGGAGGTGAAACACGTTCTCTGTAATCAAGAATCTAATGTATTCAAAACTTAATTTTATTTGTTTTATTGAACTTCAACCATTTTATCCTTTTTTTTTTTATTTGTTATATTATTAAAGTACCCTTGATATTGTTTAAAAAACTCAATTGCTAGAAAATAAATTAAGAACTCACATTTTTTTTTCAGTTTAAAAATGAATTTAAGCGACCTAAAAGACACTAAACTTTTAACAGAAATAGAGGCGGAAAAATCGAATTCTGTTGCCATTATTTCTATGTCTAATATAAATAAAGCCAAAAGAAGAAGTGTAATTGATAAATACAATGAGTTACTTGTCAAGCAAAAAGATGATGGGGTTAAGTTTGATGTTCAGCAAGGGAAAAAAAAGAAGCCTAAGACTTCAAGAAGAGAGGGAAAAAGGGCTAATGCCAAAATCTTGGCAGAAAAAAAGAAATTAGTAGAAGCTGTAATGGGTAGAAAAAGTCATGGGAACATCAGAACAAAAAATTTGGATATAGTGGATTCGATGGCAGATGAATTTAGAGCCCTTGCACAAAAATTAAAAGGGTCATTTCAAATAGATGAGTCACGCATTAATCTAAGTAACAGGAGCAATGAAGCACAAGTTGATGACAAAATTCCATACAGTGAATATTTGCACCATCTATTCAAAAGTCAATCGGAATATGAGATGCTTAACTATTTGAAAGATATGTCATATCCAAAACATTCCACAAAACCAATTACTATTAATGTGGATATCGTCAAAAATTCACCTAAAAAAGCTGATAGTTCTTATAACGGCAGTAGTACACAAAAATACAAACTTTTAAATCCCCCATATAATGTTTTCATAAATAAAAGTAGCAAGCAATTATTTCCTGAATATACTGAACATATAAAACAGAAGAATAAAGTTTCCTTTTTGACAGAATCCCATATGTTTGCTTCTCCGGTAATGCGTACTGCTTTTTCGAAACCTAAATCTTGCCATAAAATATGTGAATATGTTCGATCAAAACAAGGCAAACACGAACGTATTGAAAAACAACAAGCAACAAATATATTTAAGTCCATTAATACATATGGAGATTCCTCAATAGATAATCGTTGCTATCAAGAAAGCAAATTACCCAAGAATGAAGACATCCAGCTCCCTAAAGTATATCATATAGCCAAAACTAGCAAACGAATGTTTCCCAGAGACGAAAAGAAGAAAAAATAAAATAAATTCCATTTTAAAATAAATAATTTGAATGAAATTTATACTTCCTTTGTTTGTTAGTAATATAGTGATATATTAATAATTGGTTTTATACATTTAAATAATAAATCAGAGTTCTTTAAACAAAATAACATTTGTCAGATACAAATTCAGGTTCCATATAATTTTAGATTTAGTATGAACATTTATACACCCTGATGTAACATTTACCAACGATTACAATTTCTTTAAACACTATTACGGTTCACAAAAAACAATTTATACAGTGCATGGTAATTTCAGTCTTCATTAAACCCTCTTTTCTATCAAAGGTTTTTTAACTCAAAATATAGGATATGTGGTGAGAAGAGATCACTAGTGCATCATACCAGCACCCGGGAAATCTGTTTAATTTCTGCCGTCCCCGCGTGGCACGCTTTTCCTTGAATTATAATTGCATTTCTCATTCTCTCAAATTATATTTTGTCATTTATTGAACTATGAAAAGGTAAATAAATAAATATTTATTAAACATTGGTTTCTTAGTAATTATAGATAGACTTTAGTGAATGATATGGTTTTATTTTCAGTTCCATTACATGTTTTATCAATCAAATTGCCAAACTTTTTTTATTGTAAACAATATTTTAGCATAAAACTTCAAATTTATTGTATTAATGCAAGTAATTGAGGCAGAACAATAGGTAAATGAATTTCTGTGCAAAAAATAAAGGTTCTTCAATAAGTGAAATATTGCATGCATAAATCCTAAATTTCATTGTACCTATTAGTTTATTAGAGAGGGGTTATCAAATAATAAATTATACAGGTTTTGAAAAATAGTCTTTTTATTTAAATATATTCTTATTTAAAGAGTGTACAGTAAAGGATTTGTTTCCTAAAAGTACAGAATAACAGTGACCTTTATATTTCAAATCAAAGTGATGAAATACCAGAACTTGAATCAAATAAATATAACTCAGATTTCATTGCTTTCGCTCCAACCTACATGTTCCTCATCTTCTACAAGGTAAAGTGAAATGAACATCTCCTCTCAAGGAGCTTATAGTCACAGAATATAAAACATTCTAATAATAATGACACATATTTGGCCCATCTGCCAAAGGAAGGTGACATTAAGTCCTACACGAAAATAATATGTTTTTTGTGAGATCCTCTGTTTTCTGAAAAGGTTTATTTCTGAGTCAGCAGAATTATGTATACATCATGGGAAAAGTATATTTAATATTTATATGTGATGATTAACAAAAATTGATATTGAAAAGTGAATTTTGTAAGTGGTTGACATATATTGTTTTATTCACGATCTCTCTATGTTTAAAGATATAGTTCATTTTATCTTTTGCTAGATTATGCATTTTTCTAAAATAAATAAAAGTTCTAAAATAATTTCAATGAAGATAAGCTTTGTTTTCCCTCTGTCATTGTGTATTAAATTTTACTTAAGACTTATTTTAAGAAAATTACACTAATTTCCCGAAGGAAAATTTGTCACAGTCCTGGAAGTCAATCGTATAAACATTACATTAGTTTCTGTTTATTGAAGTCTGTCCTTAATTCTATAAACACTGTTTTTACTTATTTATTTGTTAATTAACATGAATAACTTTTTCTAACACCCCACATACATATGGTTCTTTCTATTTTAACGTAATTATCTCTGACATACAAATTAAAATGTTTTTATTTGTTCATTCCTGAAATATTCTTAATTCCGCATTTAAATGAGATATGTATTACAAAAAAAAATTGAAGATATGAGGAAAGAATTTAAAAACAAAAATAGAAAAGAATTATAATAAAAGATGAAAAATGTATGAATACAAAAAATAAGTAAAACCTCCCAAGTGATGCTTGTGTACTTGTGATCTCTACATTTTAAGTTAAGTTTTATTGTTAGTAACATTTTGATACAAAGGTATAGAAAAAAGGGCTTATCTATCCAGAACAGGCAGGCCTATGCTCTGCACTTATAACCATACTTTGCTTTGGATAGCTGGGTCTTAGATTAAAAAAAAAAAAAATGAATATTTATTTTGTCAATGCCATGTTGCTCCGTTAGATAATAATTTTTTTTTTTTTTATATCATGACTATTTTCTTTTTCTTTTTAATATATTTATATGCCATTATTTATTTATTTTTTTTATTTTTACCCTATTTTTTCCCCACACTTCCTCAGAAGGAGATTAGGAACGTGGGTGAGGCTCTTTCCTAATTTGAGCAATGATGACCAGAGTAGTCAGTCGCTTGAAACCTCTGCATATAATACTATCCTCACCTGATATCTCATTTTGATTTCTTAAGAGGAGTACTATTACTTACTTGACAAAAGGGTCTAAAGACACATAAAGTATAACACAATTAGCATTAGTATATATTCCAGGACTTCAAGCTCCCTATAGAGGAACCATAGAAGATGAGAAACACATATTTTATGAACATATTCATGTATTAAAAACTGAGGTTTCTAGTGTGTGTTGGTCTTTTTATTGATATGTTACCATTTCATCAATAAGAATTCTCATAATCTCAAAATAATTCTGGTAATTCAAATAAAGGGATAGAACCTCTAGTATAAATGATACTGTTGTTATACCTGTCGGTGGAGACCATCAGCCAGTGACTACGGTCTCCACCGACAGGTATGTCAACAGTATCAAAACAATTCCTTTCTCACAATATATAAATAATGTCTTTCTTTTTACTATACACTAAATCTACAAGTCAATTATATAATTCTATGGCCTCAGAAGTATTCAACTACCTAAAATTCTATGGCAAGAAGCTGTTGATCTGTAAAATAATTTTAAAGTAATCACATATTTGTCCTCAAAACATTTATTATTTTATATCCAGTTAAAGCCATCTGAAACACAGATAAAAATGTAATTTTTTATAGCATCTTATTATCACCGATAAAATATATTAATTTAATCAATAAATATTGGTAGCTTTCAGGTCAACAATGTTAGGTTTGAAAAAATCAAATGAATTCTTCTCAGGTTTAAGTCTATAAGCACATAAAAGATCCAGTTGAACAGTTTTTGAAGATTTTAATGTTGTTAATTTCGGAAATACGTTTAAGCAGATAAGAATTAAAATTTGGCATGGTTTTTTCAGCTAGAAACCAAACAGCCTTGAATATATATCCTTATTTAGGAGGGGAACATAAATCAAGACTAGCACTGTGATTTTAAAACTAGAGGTCGAGTTTTGAAATTATTTTGTAGAATATTTTTTTCAGTTGGTCTTTTTTATTTATTTATTATTAATTCGTTTGCTACTATGGGTAATGGGGTGGGTTATATACAAGTTACCAACCTTCTCTAGCCAGGGTGAGTCTAAGGATTTTATTTAATGAGTTTGTCAGTAAATAAATTCCTATTTGCCCAGGCAGAAATCGAGCTCGCCACTCTACATTTATCATGTGAGTTGGACAATAAAAGGCCATACGCTTTGGGATATTATCTGGTCTCCTCTAAGTGAGGCACATGAGTAATAAACTTATAGCAAGATCACCAGGTAGTGTCATGATGGGAGCAAAGGTAGTGTCCTCGTCTCTCTCAAAGGCTCTTGAGCCAAAGTATTATTATTAATTATATTTATTTTTGCAGACCCTGACTGAAAGACTTTTAGTTATGGAAATACCTTTAGGATGGAAACTACTAAAACCTAAAATTTCTTTATTGTATCTATATATACTCTTATCTTAGATAGACAAGCTTACTAATGAATTATCAGGTATATTCTTGCATATAGCATTGACAGTAAATGTAATTAATCTATTATAGTAATAGCTTACATCTGCAAAAGTTCCCAGGGAAGATGGTATGTTTATTAAAGTTGAATTCAATTTTATTGGCCTCTGTGCATTTATTATGAAAATTCTTAGCAGTCCTTTAAAATGCTCATCACATTGTGGCCATGGAGTTGAATACAAAGCACTGAGAATTTCTTCGCTCTAAAACAATAAATATCAAGTAAACATGACGTCGTGGAATGCCTATTATTTTAATGGTAAAAAACAACATGGATTTTTTTTGTAGTACTTCTCTTGGGGTCTGTAATATTCAAGTAATATAAAGTGTTTAGCTCTACTTTTAATTAAGTACATTGAAACTCTAGAATGGTTCATAAAGTATCAGATATATATATATATATATATTAAAGGAAAGCTATAATAATTTGCTGCATCTTGCTTTATACTTATACAAAATTTTGCTCCAACATTATGCCAATATCATTTAATAATGCCTAGTTGGAAGATATATGGAATTGAATTCAGTTAATAGAATTTGAAAAAAATCGCTTTTGCTTCTCGTGCTCAAATCAGATTATACTATATTGTACCACATGTCATCTTTGTTTGAAAATTATTAGTTTCTTTACAGTCTTTCTTGGTTGTTTGAAATCTGGAATATTTTTTTTACAATTTCATAATTTTATAAAAGTGCATTTTGCTCACCCAGTTAAAAGCATTTATATATTCAAATTAAGTTGCCACCCCTCCCCCTATTTTGAATCTTATTCCCAATTTTTCCAAAGAATGGAAGTGTTGCCTAAACCTGAGTAACATCATTTATGAATAAAAAATAAATAACAAATATGTGAGATTTCTTGATCATTTTCCCCTTTCTACAAGGATGACAGGGAGGTTATTTGTAAATGCCTTATTTCACATGTGAGTGTGACAGTAAGAAACTACACAAACACTGATAAGTTCAAACTTGGACTCCAAGAACTTTGCTTTCTAGCACAAAAACCCACCATTTCATCATTCATCAAATCCACCATTTCTTTCACCCTAACATATTGTTGCGAAAATTAAATAGATGAATAATCCTTCAGAGAGAGAGAGAGAGAGAGAGGGAGTCGCATATTTGGAAAGTGTGACGTAGATTAAAGAGACCGATGGAGGGTCGAGACGCTTCTAGGCTCGTCTAGCCCAGCCTCGAATGAACCAGACAATTCCCCTTTGATGTATGCTGAAAACCTATATAAAGAAGCTCGGGCCAGCCGTGAGCAGTCAGTTTTATGCTCTGCGATCTTGATGGTCACATCAGTGCTACACTGCAGTGCGTTAAAGTGTTTTTAGAAGAAGAACAGTGTTGTGCCGTGACTGTAAGTAACAGTTTAGTGCTGTGTTTAAGACAGTGAAGTGCCGCGAAGTCAAGGACAGTGCAGTGCCGTCTTGTTGTGAATTTCAGTGACCGTGAGTGAATTATTGGACTGTGTAATCTGAAGAACAGTGACGCTATCAGTGTATACTGTGAGTAGTAATTAAGAATAATTACCAGGTTTATTGTGCATTGTGAAATAAATTGTGCAGTGATAAAAACTGTGAAACTTGCGAGTATTTAATTTTGCAATCCAAACGAACTCTTATTAAAAACGTTTATTACTGGTTTTGGTATTAGAAAACGTAACAATATAAAATTGGGTCTAATGAATTCATCCATCATAGCATTATTAAAAGAAAGGCCATGCTTCCATTCCCTATCTGAGACATATCCTCACCTTACAACAGAGAAAATTTGAGCCTGAATCTTATGGAATAAAAATTAGCAAGCTAATGCAAGATTCTGAATATGAAATGACTAATATCAAGAAAGAAACATGGGTAAGTCCCAAAAAGGCAGTTGAAGGATTCTTATGAAACAAAAAGGATTCTAAATACTCAGTTCTTGTAGAAATATTTTTAAGACTTTTCAAACTCTGGGAATAACACGACTGTCAAGATACATACATACATTCTTCACTCAAATTTTTAGAATTTCCCTGAAAATCTAGGAGATTTTAGTGAGGATGAAATGTTCCTTTAAAATATAAAAACAATGAAACATAGGTACCAAGAAACATGATGTGGCTTTTTTTCTTACAAACCTATCATAAGGGGAAACAAGTGCTAGAAATTTCATCATGATGTAAACCTGTTATACATTTCATATTGAAGGTCCTGGCCATCATTTGTGAAAAAAACTGTATGTGTTGACATAGAGAAAATGCTATTTATTAACACCCTCTTTATGCTGCACTGGGATGAGTAATCAATAGGTTATCATCCTTTTCTAGCCAGATAGGTACTTAGAATTTTATCTGATGCGTTTGTCATAAAATAAATTCCTATTTGGTCACATGGGAATCTAACCTGCAGTTCTAAGCTTTAATAAAGTGCAGCTTTGAAAATGCTCTCCTTAACCCTTTCCTTGCGCCACTAAACTGGCTTTGCGCAAGGAAAGGGTTAACACACATGATTATCCTGGAAATTTGAATACAGCAAGAAAAAAACTTTAAAAATTGTAAATAATCATTATGTTTATTATGAAGCAAACATTCGATTTTTTTTTTTTTTTTAAATTCAGCTAGGTGTTAATTTAGTAGGTTATCTTAAAAATATGTTTTAATAGATTCATTATAGGGTGTCCATTAAATACAGCAGATAAGTGAGAAAAGGTGGTGGTCAGACTTGTAACTCCATTATTTGTAAAGCCGATAGCACAGACTGCATACTCAGTGTAATCATGGGTACCACTTAAAGACTCAATAAGCTCAGGCCGACAATGTGTCATTACACAAAAAGTGGGTCAATAAACTGGGTGGGCAAGGGCTCAAGGAATAAGTGGTCAAAGATACAGACACTCGCCGGAGCTTAGAATAAAGTAAATGATTTTGATATGTACTAGCATCTGAAAATATCACAAATATATTTATACAAATATCGTGCATAACTACATGATTACTGTGAGCAGAAAAAAAAAAAAATTCTATTTCTATATTAACCCTCCCAGTACCATGGGGTCCTCCGAGGACCCCAGCTCTCCGAATTTTCACGAGAACTTTATGAAAAACTTGACCAATCGAATTGTTACTTTATGACTTTTCCTTTGAAACGGTTTTTTATCAGATCGTTTTAATAGTTTTTATAGATTCTATTAGATAAACCATTAATAATTTATTTATTTCTAAAAAAGCTTGGTTGGGGTCCTTGCGAGACCCCATGGTACTACACGTATAACTTTTTTAATACATATCTATTACAATTTTATTGATTGTATCAAAATTTATTTATTAAAAGAATTCATTGATTGTAAAAAATTTATTGATTAAAAGAAATTAAAAGTGTTAAGTCACCAAACTCGAGGAAAGAGAATAAAACACAAGGTTCCTATTTCTACTCTCTTTTCTCGTGTTTTGATAAAAAACGGGAAGCTAATTGATTCTTAAAAGGGCAACTGTGCTAACTAAATACGTAAAATGATGACTCCAATGAGTCAAATCAGTGAACCAAGGCAATAAACGAAGGATTTTGTTTCTTAATCAATAATTTTTTTACAATCAATAACTTCTTTTAATAAATAAATATCATACAGTCAATAAAATTGTAATAGGTATGTATTAATTGTAGTCATTTTCATATTCCTAACTAATAAATCCAAATAAATTATGTTTTTATATGAAAAACATTGTAAAAAAGAGTGGGGTCCCGCAAGGACCCCCGTGGTAGTCTGTGATTGTCCGGACCCGTGGTATTGGGAGGGTTAAACCTGTGTAAAATAAGGTATTATCTGTGGCTGCATTATAAAAATAGTGAAAGCATGAATATATATATATATATATATATATATATATATATATATATGTGTGTGTGTGTGTGTGTGTGTGTGTGTGTGCCCAGATAAACAGCAAAGATGAAATAGCCAAAAACAAAGTTTATGGAGTAATTTCAATGAGCACACCATATCTATAATCTTAAAAGTCATTGTACATACCTTATCAGTTATTAACTGGCCAAGGTAACACATGAGAAAAAAGTAGACTACTTGAGAAATGCATGATATAATCAATGCAACCTTAATGCCAGGATGCTGAAAAATGTATACAAAATTTTTAAAAAAATGTTTTTCATATTAAGTAAAATGCCTGTTTAAGTCAGATTAAATATTTGCTTTGAATATATTGTGCTTTCTTAAATTACAGAAAAAAAGAACATTCCATGCACAAAAAACATTAGCAGGAGAAATAATTTCAATTAAGCATATTTATACTACATGCTATTCAAATGAGCATGTATAGTCTATTTCCAGTATCCTGGATCTTTTTGTAAGGATTCCTGGATTTTTTTAGACAATAAAACTGGCTTCTATTTCTCTTCCTTTAAAAAATATTTTCCTAGCACACTGTCCATGTGTATTGATTAGGAAAATTTTAATAGTTGTTATTTATAATTTCTACCAGTTCTTTGTTTTTTGGAATTAGTGGTTGTAAACTACCATAATATTTGATAACTTTCAAATAGAAGTAATTAAAATGCAATATATTTTTAAGTCCATTGTTGTAAAGTATCATTCTTACTGAAATAAAGAATTATATAATTTAATAGATAAAAATTGACTAAGTGGACACAATGGTACTGGCCTTTTTACTAGTGAATAATACACTAGGAATTGAGGTTCAGCTCCCACTTGAGTATGGGATTTTATTTGGTGCTTAAACTTGGAAAATTTTGATTTCATAAAAAAAAGTTTTTATTCCTTGTAAAGTGGTGATATTTTTGAAATGTGCTTATCTTTTTCTTTGGCTGTGTTCTTTGACTTATTTTTGGAGATAATTTCACAAATAGTTTCTAAAAACTTGATAAATTTGAAGTTATTTACCTCAATGAAAACGACAACTGATGCAGCCATGACAATGGAAAAGAAGCTAATAGCCAGTGCAATCATTGCTCCAATGTATGGCTTAATAGCAGAGTTATATCTGGAAAAAAAATAAAGCAGTCGATAAGATTCAATTATGAACTGAGACAGACTTAAACTACTACTGGCTTACTTAAATAAAGTCCCCACTTATTGTAAACTAATCTGTAAACAGATTTCCTACATGCGTGCTGCATGTACCCTACTAATCACACCACACCATATTTCTCTATTTCTAATTAAAATCCAATGAATAAAAAAACAGTTGTAAATCATCAATAGTTTAACAAGATTGGTTCTATACATTTTTCGATCCTGCTCTCTATTCATTGTCCAACTCCTGCCACTAACGAATATGATGTTTAGTGTTGAATGAAGCGGTTAAATATCGAGTATGATATAGTTCAAATAAACATTTTCGAGGCAAAAAATAAAATCAGGGTGTATTTGCGTTTCTCATCTAGTAAAGATCTTTTGAAAAAAAAGTATTAAAATATGTTTGGAATATGACTATGATGATTGCCTTATTGTTAAAGTGCTTGTCTAAGCGTGTGCGTTTACTGAAGTTTGGAAATTAAAAAAAAGAAATGCCATTATCTCAGTTAGTATTCAATATAGGGAAACTAAGTGTAGAACAAGATTTATAGAAAATTAAATTTAAAAGATTTGTTCATTTTTCAATAATATTAATTGCTAATATTAATGGAGATGTTTTCAATTTTCCACCTGTCTAAACCCCTTCCGATTTCAAAACTAAGCAGATTTCCCACATGCATCGCGTAATTGCAATTTATCTTAAAACGTAAAAGTTATATTTGGTATTTAGGCTTCAAATAAAGTGCTTCATAATATAACAGCTTATAGTTAATAAGACATGAGCAGGAGTGAAGGTGTACTGAAGGCCGAAAACTAAAAAAATGCAAATATCTCGGTTAGTAATCAAGATGGGGAAAAATGTAAATAAAAACATTCATAGAACATTACATTTTCAATGAGATTGATTCTATACAATTTTTCGATCTGACTCATAATAACGGAGATATTTCAAATTTTCGACATCCCCCCCCCACTCTAAACCCTTCTCCCATTGGTCCGATTGATGCCTTTAATGAACTTGATCTATCATTCTTTTTACATAAAACGATTATTATATATATAGTTTTGGAGGGAACTCATTTTCGTCATCTCCTGGGTAGGGCCGATGGACATTTGAAGAAATATGTCGAAAATTGCGCCATGAGTACAACCTCAATAGCTGATTTTCTTTAAGAGAAATCTGCTAAACCGCTGACAGAGTTTGGCAAACACACATTGGGATACACATCATAAAAACCCAAAGTTAGAACTTTGGAGAACCATATTTGGTATTTAGGCTTCAAATAAAGTGCTTCATAATATAACAGCTTATAGTTAATAAGACATGAGCAGGAGTGAAGGTTTACTGAAGGCCGAAAACTAAAAAATTCAAATATCTCAGTTAATATTGATGTTAGAGAATAAATGTATATAACAATGTTTATAGAACGTTAGATTTGGAATAAGATTGATTCTATACAATTTTTCGATCCGACGCATAATAACGGAGATATTAACAACTTTCGAAATTCGCCCCTGTTCCGATTTCAGCCGTTAACGAATCTGATCTTCCTTTTTATATAAAACGATTATATATTAAGTTTGGTAATGATAATACAAAAATTGCGACCGCTAATATATATACAGTTTTGAATGGACCTCATTTTCCTCATTTGGTAGGTAGGATGGATGGACATTTGAAGACAAATTTCGATTATCGCGTCATGAGTAGGACCTCAATAGCTGATTCCCTTAAGGAAAATCTGTTGAAATTTAATCAATTTCTGAGCATTGAAAATTGCTGTAATCAAATAACGGGACTTCCAGGTTCTTGGCATATCATAAGCAACTAACTTAGGATTGTCAATATTCTGGGTAGACATCATAGCCGAATATCCAGAAGTGAGAAAACGAAATCTTATATTACAAACAGAATGGAGAAATAATTGTTATAAAATTTTTTCTTGTTATGAACATCCAATAAACTCCGAATTGCTCTATGTACTTTTTGAATGATCTCATTTGGGGTGTAACCTCATAAACTTAAGTTACCCGACGCGAGTTTCGAAAAATCTCTTCAATTGTCCATCGATCCTACCCAGGAGATGTCGAAAATGAGGTCCGTTCAAAATTATTTATATATATATATATATATATATATATATATATATATATATATATATCTGTTAACTCTAGCTGTCGCAATTTTTGTTTTATCGTTAACAAACTCGTTATATAAACTTTTTATGTAAAACGGAAGATAATGTTCGTTAATGGCTGAAATCGAACCGGTAGGAGAGGGGTTTAGAGGGGCGATTTTTGAAAATTCAAAATATCTCCGTTATTATGCGTCGGATCGAAAAATTGTAGAGAGTAACTCTTATTGCAAAGTAAATTTACTATAACTATTGTTCTATACATGTATTCTGTATCTTGAATATGAACCGAGATATTTACATTTGTATTTGTGTGTGGTCGGCAGGAGTCGGCTATGTTCGGTACGTTCCGCCGAGATCTCTAGCGGCCGTTTCCGTAACTGTTCGTCCCTCATGAATAGGTTTAGAGATCCCTTACTACTACAGGTGTTATTGGGCAGATTTCTCTACTGTAAAACTTCACGTGGAAAACTGCTTAGTTTGCGGAGCCCCTGCGTGACGGGCTTTATTCTCTCTTTTTGAATTATGATCTCAACATCGGAGTAAATAGCTCAGAGGCTTTAGATGAGAAGTAGCACTCCCTAGACTTAGAATTGGTCTCGCCCGTATAACACACATGTACCTGTTGACGAAAAAATATCGACCACTTTGTGGATAATGCTACTAAGACTTGACGTTAAACACTTCCTTACTCAAAACAAAACATACCACACGATGTGACCAAATTACTAAATGACCCAAGCCATTATATTACAAACATGTTTTCATTCCTCAAAAATGAAAACATTTTTAGCAAATATCAAACTATTATACATACATCATTTCCGCAAATCTATGTTGCATCTAGAAACCAGTAAAATGTTTTAAGTTAAAATTGTCTTCAATTTCTTCAAAAATGTCCCAACTTATAAACTAACCACAGGGTTTTGCAAGCTCATACACAGCAATAAGCAAGAACAAAACAAAATGTACAAATATTCCACACGATTTAGTTAGTTTGGTGTCACGCAATGTGTAGCGATTAACACCCTTCATCAAATAAACCAAATGGTAAAAAATACTCCAAATTTTTGATTTAAGTGAATATAAATTTGTAGTTGCTGCTGGGCGATATCACTAGTGGAAAATAAAATAAAACTATTAAAACAGAGAAACGGGAAAAGTCATGAAAAGGAAATAGAAACAGAACAGGAATAATTAAGAAAAAACGAAACAAAACCATAATGTCAAATTCGAAAACAAAACATCTATTATAAAAGTAAATTAAACTATGATACGTAATAATTCATAATTAATAAACAAGAATTTATTTAAAAATTTGTAAAATCGTACAAAAGTATTCAGAATCATGCACACACAAGATAGCACAAAATATAATTTTGCATTACAGTTGGTATTACATTGTGTTGGAATTAAACCTTTATGGCTATACTTCTCTGGAAATAAGAGGTTGGGTATTATATAAGGATGTATATATGTACTTGTTTTAAATATGTCAATAAAGCGTCCAGAAATGTACTTTCGTTATTTAGAAGTTCGTCCAGTTTGTAAGGTAGGTCTATTTAGTGTTGCCTTCTGCAGTTAGTAAGTGTTTTATAGTTAGTAGTCTACATAGAGAACAAGTTGGTGGTTCAGATTTTGCCATAAGGTACTGATGTGTTAGACGGGAATGGCCATGTCGCAGCCGAACAAGAAAAAAAGAACCAGCGGCCATCCATAAATTATGAAATTAAATTGGCATTTATTTACTTCAGGAACAGTAGCAGCTAAATGAAAACGTTTTGGGCATGATTCTTGTAAATAGATTGGTCAATCTGCTTGTAAATGTTTGTACATGCAAGAGCGAAGAGTGACTCCAACAATCCACACATGTAATAAAGAGCTTGGAAACCTCTTACCTTATAATTTAAAAGAAGTATTTCAATTAACCAATAATATTAAATTGCTGAGAACAACAAACATATAAGAAAGAAAGAAATATGGTGTTTAATACAGTTTGCTTTATTTTTTTAAACTCACCTCAAAATTGTTTGATGATGTATTATATTCTCCCTCAAACAAAATCGTAAACATTCACGAAATTCTTTTGTTTCGTATAGAGTATGCACTTCATTTTGGAAATGTGGTTTCATTTGTCTAAACCTCATAAATGCTCTTTTTTCAATGTTCAATATAGAATAATTCAAAACTTCCAGTTGTGCAACAAACTGAAGCGTACAGCTGAGAAATGTTTGCATGAAGCAGATACAGGATGTGTATAATACAGTCATGTACATGCAGTCGGAAGTAAAAGCGACAGCATAGCCCAACACGGTTCTGGTGTCGAAGGGGAAATATATAGGCAGAGGCAGATATGGATTGAGTGGATTATCTGTGTCCATTCCTGCATCAGTCAAAACAGCTCCTAGAACTGCCAAGAAGATGTTGCTGAACGCCGAAACGTAGCAGAGCTTCATACATTTGTTCGTGCCCGATCTTATTTGGTCAATTCGGGCCTTCTTGATTTGGTTCTCTCGCTCGTCGCTCTGGGTGTAAGTATAATTGTAGATGCCTTTATTGATGAGTTCCAAGGCCAGGCTGAGACTGCTCGTGCAAGCCAGCTTCGAACCAGGCATGTAGATGGCCACGAGAAGAAATGAGAAGACGTAAAATGCCTGAATTTTGATATCTGATTCCAACGGCAGATAAATAATAGTTATTAACGCCATTACGGCCATAAATACATAAAGGACTAACATGAAAACCAAGAAAAATATGTTCAAAGCTGAGAGTATTCTATTCTGTCTGGATATTTCAAAACCACCGAGTATTAACAGAGGTCTGAGCTCAGAACTGAAGTCATGGGTTGTCGCAGAAGTATTTTCTTCCATTTACAATCCCCCTTTGAAATTGGATTATCTGTAATTAAAAAAATGGAAAAATATTCAACTCAAAATATTTACATATTCATTAACTACAAGAGATAAGCTGCTTTTGTAATACATTTAAACACCAAAAGGTTTTAAATATATTACAACCAATATGTACACTGTGAAATATACAACTATCAAACACTTACAGACTGCAGACAATTAACCGACAAGACCTCACCTACCAAACTTACAGAACTACTACAAGACAACAGCCCATTCATTCCGATAATCATGAAACACCTCAAAGAGGCACAACTTTACCACCAGATTTAACATTAAATATTAGACTTAGTGAATTAGATTTTAGCTCAGAATAATATCCACTGGAGAGAAAAAAATAACCATGCTTTTACCTACGACAGTAGATTTTTTGTTTTTATAAGTTGGCTTTACCTAAACTATTTTAGTTTTACAATAAGAAAACGTCCGTCAAGCAGGGGCTGCGTAAATTTCCCACGTGAAGTTTTACAATAGAGAAATCTGCCTAATAATAACAGTAGTAGTAACCTATTCACGAGGACGAATAGTTAGGGAAACGGCCGCACTAGCTCTCGGCGGAAACTCCCGAACATAGCCAACTCCTGCCGACCAAACTCTCAATACAAATGCAAATATCTCGGTTAATATTCAAGATACAAAATAGATGTATAGAACAATATTTATAGTAAATTTAATTTGCAATAAGATTGGGTCTCTACAATATTTGATCCGACGCATGGTAACGGAATATTTCGAATTTTCGAAAATCCCTAAAAAAAATTAATTTATATATATATATATATATATAATATATATATGTGTGTGTGTGTGTGTGTTTTCAAAACTCGCGTCTTGAGTCGTTGAATCGTTTCAATTGCGACACACCTAAATAAATAAATAAAACCTAAAAGGAAGGCTGCGTAATCTAAGCAGGTTTCCAAAGTCCTGGAATCATCATTTTCCATTTTCTCATTGTCTCAGTTAGAATTAAAAGTAAGCAAACCTTGAAATTTAAGGCGCACATGACAAGATTAGTGATGCAATAACTTATTATAAACTCACGTGACACGGGATTGAGGTTGAAAGGCGAAAACGCACAAATATCACCAATAGCGTTGGGGATAAACAAAAAAGTATGGAACAACAATTATAAACATTACACGTTGCTTATGCGACTTTTTCCGATTGAATTGTTCACTGTAAAGATATGTATGATTGTACGTTTAACATCTCTAAACCACCAACCATTCGTCAAGTACCGATTTTGGCAATTATCCAGTTTGCTCTTAAGTTTCACATGAAACGTTTAAATATGAGGTTTGGTAATTATAAAAACAAAAATTTACGTTAAATTATTTTATAAATCAGAACGTTTACAGACAAATTGATTAATGCTCAAATTTCAATTTCGTACTCTACCAACTAAATAAGAATGCTGGAGATCTGAAGTATGATAAATAATATGGTTTTATGAGCACAATCTCAGTTGTCAATATTGCTTACGGGAAATCTAGTGAAAATGAAAACTGATTTATTGTTTGTAGATGGTCTGTGACTGAGAACCCTTTTCCAAATCCAGCCAGTTTGTGTGAAATGTATGTCTTTAATTGTTGGGAAATTCATTCTTTTAAAATATTGGTAAATTTGATGTTGTGGAGCAAATAGAGTTAGGCCGATAGTTTTCAATATTGTCTGGATCATCTTTTTTATATATTAAAATAATTTTTGATTGTTTCCATTGTACAGGTATTTTTTCTTCAGCTAGTATTTATTGCATTCAAGACGTCACAAAGTTATTTAGCTAAAATACCCCCACCCCCCTGCTATCAAAATTTCATTTCTTATTTGATCAGATCCTGGAACACTATTTTTCTTTAGATTACTGACAGCATTTTTGACCTCTGACTACATGATTGAGGGGACAGTACTACCTTCCTCCCTAGCGTTGGTCTTCCATCCTGACTATCATAAAGGTTTCTAAAGAAAAGGATGATGAAATTGAGGTCCGTTCACAACTCAATATATGTGTCAATATATGTGTGTGTGTGTCTCTAGTGGTCGTAATTTTGATTTAATCGCAGCCAAACTCCATATTTAAACGTTCTATGTATAAAAAAAAAAAGAGATTAAGTTCTTCGTTTTGAAAATGTATATTTGGTCTCTACCATACTCGATATTTAACTGTTTCAGCGAACACTAATGATTTTTTATTTGCTGAAATCGGACCAGGAATAGCGGGGGGCTTGAGGGGTGGGCGGGATTTGAAAATTCCAAATATCTTCGTGATTATGAGTCAGATAGTAAAAATTAATAGGACCAACTTGTTAAACTATTGATGATCTACAATTGTTTTTCTTTGCATTATTTTGGTTACTACAATGTTAAGAGAGTATTTATTATTCGTTGTTTATTCGTATTTTCTTAATGTCAGTTAGAATAGGCAGTGAGATGAGATCACTAGGTTATCTTGCCAACACGTGTGGAGTCTGCTTAGTTTATGCAGCCACTTGACGGACGTTTTAGTAAGGAACTCATTAAATAAAGTACCACTCTGGCCAGAAAAGAGTGGTAACCTGGATATAACTCATACTAATTAGCATTGTAGCACAAAGGGGACATTAATAAAACAAATTTAACATTTAATTTAAGTTTAATTCCTATCTATGGGACAGCTCCAGTAATAGGACGGTATAGGCGATTTTATTCTAGTTCTAGTGTTTTTAGCTTTTGCTAGTTCTAGCTTTCTTTTTAGCTATTTCAGTTCTAACATTTTTAATTTTCTCTTAGTTCTAGCTTTCTTTTTAACCATTCTAGTTCTAACATTTTTAACTTTTCCTTAGTTCTAGTTTTCTTTTTAACTACTTTAGTTCTAATATTT
The DNA here is from genome assembly GCA_019009955.1 of Riptortus pedestris. Lineage (NCBI taxonomy): Eukaryota > Metazoa > Arthropoda > Insecta > Hemiptera > Alydidae > Riptortus > Riptortus pedestris. Next base: position 134,332,521 of record CM032230.1, read on the forward strand.
TTAACTTTCTCTTAGTTCTAGTTTTCATTCTAACTATTCTAGTTTTAGTGTATTTAGTTTTTCCCTAGTTCTGGATTTCTTTTAAACTATACTATTTCTAGCATTTTTAACTTTCCCTTAATTCTAGCCTTCTTTTTAACAATACTAGTTCTAGCATTTTTAACTTTCCCTTAATTCTAGCCTTCTTTTTAACAATACTAGTTCTAGCATTTTTAACTTTCCCTTTGTTCTAGCTTTCTTCTTAACTATACTACTTCTACGGATTTTAAATTTCCCTAACTTCTCGCTTTCTTCCCAGTCTATTCTTAGCTTTTTCCCACTTTTCTAACTTTCTTTTTTTCTATTCTATTTCTAGCATCTTTTGCTTTCCTTTAGTTCTATTGTTATATTTAACTAGTCTAGTTGTGGCGTTTTTATTCTAGTTTGAGTATTTCCTTGAAGGCGTTTACATTCAACATGTATTGTTTTTCTGTTGTTCCTGGCTGGCAGGTACAATGGAATTTTATGATGTGTATCCCAATGTGTGTTTGTCAAACTATTTTAACGTTTTAGTAGATTCCCCTTAAAGGCAATCAGCGAAAACTTACTTCAAATGTCCATCGACCATGCCCAGGAAATGACAAAATCAGTCCCTTTCAAAATATATATATATATATATATATATTTTTTTTTTAATCTTTACCAAACATGATATTTAATCGTTTTATGTAAAGAGAAAGATAGATCAAGTTCGTTAATGACTGGAATTGGACCAGTTGAAGGGGGGGGGGGGGGGATTAACACCTAGTTGCAAACTATCAATTAACAATTGAATGCCCTGATATATATATATATATATATATATATATATATATATATATATATATACATATATATTAAATAGTCAACAGTCAATTCCGGAATGATAATTTCATTCAGGAATAACGGCCTAAATTGTCATACCCATCATTAGCGCGCTTACATTTTGCGAAAACATACAAACAACATTTCAGTGCCAAAAGTTGCTCTCCCATCAAGGCAGAGAGAGCTAGGAGGGATAAAATGGGCATTATATGTCTCCTTTATTTTGATTTTCATTAGTGCTTTAATGAAAAAGCACAAGTGGGAGTGAAAGTTGGACTCTCCACAAAAAGAGAATATAATAAATAGGTTGGAAGCAATGGAAATGTGGAGCTGGGTCGTAGAATCATTAGAAAAAGTTGGACAAAAAAAATCCTACATGGAAGTTCTAAATGAGGTAAGTGGGAACAAAAGTTTTATCAAGTCCAAAAAGGAGATTGGAAGCATATGAAAGGCACAACGACTGCATAATAAATATACTTGAAGTTATGATTCTCGCGCATAGGGGAAGAGAAAGACATCATGCATCTTATGGATATCGGCGAATATAGTTATATGAAATGAGCAGCTTCCGATAGAACACAATGGTTGCAACTACACAACTACAAGGCGTAGCCTTTTGATCATGAAGATGATTTTGGACTTAAAAAATCTAAATCTCAATTTCCTTAGTATTGAAAGGAATTCTATAGAATAATATATATATATATATATATATATATATATATATATAGAGAGGAGAGCGAGAGAGAGGAGAGAGAGAAGAGAGAGAGGTAGAGGTGGAGATATTGTTAGATTGATTGGCTATTGAGACTCAATACGAATAAGTAAGAATTTATTTTGATTTTATCATTTTTTGTAATAATATCTTTTGGTCTTATGATTTTGACAGCGTGTAATTAGTTGGGTAAAACTGGAGGATACAGAAAGTTATAGTTCATATCAGTTATAGTCTCATGTCGACTAATGGTTATCTTCAGTCTGCTTATATGGGCTTCGTGGATAGGAATTCCCTTGAATTTTTCTGAAGCCCTATGAATATTTTCATACTGGCAAGGGGAACCCTTACATCTGGAATGATGACTTCATGGTCATGGGACCGATTACAGAGGAACGATCTTCCTCCGTATATGGCAATTGTTGTAAGTATTTTTTTTTAAAGGCTTGCCTATGAGTAAACTTAAATAACCAAACGACCCTGTCTGTTACAGTTCTCAAAATTTGACCATTTTGATGTAGTAACCCTAACCCACCCTGTACCTATATTAGACGAGACGGAAATGCCCACAGGGCTAAGTTGGCCTATTACCTCTTGAAATGCTTTCCTGGAATGAGGGGACATGGGGCGCGGCTGAGCATTCAGAGTTGGCTTTATGAATAATTCCTAAAGATTACAACATGGAATTAAACCCAGTTGACCATAATCAATTACCGTTCCAAAGCCTCGCTTGCAAAGCACATCTTTTAATTATACTCATTGACTTGAATTCCTGAAATGATTCCAAGATGCTTGCCCTTTTCCCCAAGCCAATAACGTAAATAGTACCTCTGCGTATTGGGGATCAATACGAGTGTTTCCATGGAGTCAAAGTAGAACAGGTGGTCACTAGGTCTTTATTGGCTTATATGATTGAAAGAAGAATCAAGCGGTGTGATTTAATATATACATATATATATATATATATATATATATATATATATATATATATATTAAACATTAATATGTACTGTGCTATATATTACTATAATATACACATTTCACAGTACTCCTGTAAAGTGTATATTTATTTAATCTCCAGCCCTATGCATTTGAGCATGTCACATCCATTTTAGTTATTGCTTATGTGATATTAATATAAAAAATAGTTTCGTGTGAATAAAGAAAATATGCAATACTAACAATAAACGTAAAACAAAAAAAAATTAGAAAGGAAAAAAAAAGAAGAATACATATACGAGATAAGTAGTAAAAATTAATTTGTTTCGTAATGCAGTAGAAGAAGTTGTGTATTGCATTTTTAATTCCAGTCCATACTCATTTATATGTTGTAATAAGTTTATGCTAAAATTGGAACGTTTATATGTACATATATATATATATGTGTTGTGTGTGTTGTTGTGTGTGTTGTGGGTGTGTGGTAGCAGTGTGTGTGTGTGTGTGTGTGTGTGGTGGGGGTGGTGGTGGGTTTGGTGTGTGTGGGTGTGGGTGTGTGTGAATATATATAAAGTTTATTTATATATATATATATATATATATATATATATATATATATATATATTAAAAATAAAATTATTTTATAAACACGATAAACAATTAAAACAATTTGCTGAAGAAATGTATTACTTCCTGAACTATTTAAAACTGAAATACAGTTAAATTAATTCATAATTAACTATTGAAACCTAAATTTGTTTTTGATTTTCTTTTCTTCTTTTTTTTCTTTTTCTTTCTGTTGTAAATAATTTTATTTTACAAATATTTTATTTTATTCATTGTTAAAATAAATGTTATGTATTAAGCACATGTTATTTACAAATTGTTGTACGGAGCGTGTAGCTAATAAACTCCCTTCCTCTAGGGTTACTTCAGGAAGGAAATAAATAAAATATATACATATACACACATACACACACACACACACATATATATATATATATATATATATATATATATATATATGTACAAGTATTCTTTGTTTTATCACTATTTATTATATATGTTTTATTATTTTTCTATTTATTTATTTTCACAGTAAGTCCTGCCAAAGCTTCAAGTGGTGTTTGTAGGGTGTTCTTCAATGAATGATGTTTCACTCCCAGTCTGTGGGTGATCGCCTAGGTTTACAACACACCTGCGTGGCGAACTTTTTATATTCATCCCTAATGACAAAATTCTTATTAACTGAGTTCTTTCTAATAATCCCCCGCGCATTAAAAATAGAACGTGTCTGTATAAAGACAACTTGATTTGAAGCCGGTAATGTATTAAAATTTGCAATTTAACAGCTAACCTCACAGATCCTTTGATGGTGACTTTTCCTAATACAACAAAAATACAATATTAATATGCATATATCCACTTTTTCCTTTCCTTCTCACCTCTACCCACATTACACACACACACACACACACACACACACACACACACACACACACACACACATATATATATCTATGATTATATATATATATTATTTATCAATATATAAGTAGAGTGAGAGAGTGGAAGAGAGAAGATGATCAGAGAGAGAGAGAGAGAGAGCTCAATAGCTGCCTGAATCTGTTAAAATAATCTTGAAGATAAGAAATATAACAAAGAGGCGATATTTCAATCTTTGGCTCAGTGTACAACACACACAATTGCAGGCTCGCATCCTCGCACTCGCTCTCACAGCTGTATATTTTTCAATAGTGAGAGTCACAGTATATAAAGTACCTTTTTGCGGAATCATAAATGAGATTCTATAAATTTTATGTTCTGTCATAAATTATAATTACAAGAATTATTATTAGTAATACCAATAATCTATCTTGTTTAATTAAAAAGATTTATTACTTAATTTTTATTGAAATAATTATCTACATACATAAAGGAACTTATCAGTAGTATCACATAACAAATAGTACAAGAGAATTGCAATATTATTACATGTATCATATCTCTTGTTAAGTTTGAGCTGCAATAATTGGCATAGGCAGAGAGCTGTTTGTAAGTATTGAAGAAGTATTGATGATTGTAGGTCTTTTTTCTTCATTCGTTTAGTAATTACATTGTCGTCCTTAGCACATTTACTATTTTGTAACCCGTTGCTGTCATCTGAAACAGAGAAGTAGGTAAAATTGCTAAATGTAAATAATTCATCGCATGTGCTTAAACATGTTTCTTTTTTTGATTTGTTTGTTAGCACATGACGATTGCACGTTAGTGCCGAAGGCTTAAGTAATCAAATTGTTGGGAAGACTTACAGTTATATAGGCCTGTCTCCAAATTCAGGATTTATTTTTCTGCGCTAGGCACAAATTATTTTTGTAATAAAAGACTGTAAAATCAACATGCACACGGTAAAAGTATTAATGCGTGTGCTTACACGCTTGTGCGGCAAACGTCTTAAAATTATTTCTAGGGGTTTTGTTTATTTCTTTCAGAGAACTCAGGAGTGAAATAAACAATTTTGTCGAACATTTGACCCAAAAGTATTTTCTGGGGATGAGTGATAATTTTAAACCAAATTTAAAAATACTCAAGAAGCTTATAATAAAGTTATATGAAAACAATTATACTTACATCGGCAAACGTTCCCAAAGACGCAGGCACGTGTACTCCAGTAGACTGCAAAACTATTGGCTTCTTTACGTTTATTATAAATATTCTCAATAAAACTTTGAAACGTTCGTCACATTGTGGCCAAGGCGTTGAGTATAAAGCATCCAGAATTTCTTCGCTCTAAAAAATAGAAACAGTAAATCACAAACAAAACTCATGCTATAATTGTTACAAAAGGAAAGTCAATTCTATAAGTTCTGGAGGCTTTTTTACTAGGGAAAATCTGACAAGGAGTGAAAGTTAAGTCAGAAATTAAATGAATCAATATCGTATAACTTTCTCGAGCATACTTTCACATTGTTACACTTTTACTTCTCTACTTTGTTACATTTAATTCTAATTATTTAATCAAACTGAGAAAACTGACTTCAAGACGAGATTAAATAATAAATCTGCTCTTAGTACTTTCAGTTAAAACTTTAATTTAAAATAATTGATTAGAATTAAGTAAGATACCTTATCACTGACTAACTGCCCACTATAGCATATCAGGAAAAAGTAGATGATTTCCGGTGCACATGATATTATTAATGCAAGCTTGCTTCCGGGATTCTGGGGAAAATATATAAACCACTTCTTATTAAAGTGTCATTAAATACTAAAAATCATTAAAATGCTTTGGCTATATTTCATCTATATATATGGCTATATATCATATCCTGAAGAAGAATTACAGAAAAGAGAATGAAATTTATAAGAGGTTGGGTTACTTTAGTACAAAAAAACTAAAAGAGAACTTAAAACTAAAAGCAGATTTGAAATCAAAACAGAAATGGGAAAGAAATAGAAACGCAACACAAAACAGAAACTGGAAAGCAAAAAAATAAATAGAACACAAAAGGCGAAATTAAAAACAAAAACTGAATGAAACACAAAAACGGCACTGGAACTCAAAAACAGAAATGGAACTCAAAAAACAAAATGGAACTCAAAAACCTAGAATGGAAATTAAAAATCAAAAATGGATCACACCGTTCCAAAAACCAAAAATAGATATTCGTAGGAAGCTAACGCAAATGCACGCATGGCAATTTAATATATATATATATATATATATATATATATATATATATATATATATATATATATATAAAACATATACATTGTATATCAAATAATAAACATGACATTATCTTTATATATATATAATTCTACTGTACGTGTGTATGTCTATAAACTCCTCTTAAACGACAGAACCGATTTGAATGATTTTTTTTATCTGCGTTTGGGTGACGCTCTGGATGGTTTAAATTCACAAATCAGCCCGGGGATGGAGCAGGAGTGGGGGTTGGAAGGAATGCCTATAATTAAAAATAGCGATATTTCGTTTCCTATTGGTTTTTCAGCAAATATGCACAGGATAAACGTTGTTTATTTTGTTATTTAGAGTAACTTTAGTTATAATTACTTTTGTCGTATAATAAAGTATAAACGAGCTATACACTAAAAAGGTAAAGTGGGAGTCATCAATTTTATTGGGCACTAACAATTGAACCGAGCTTAACATAACTCTATATGTAAATTGGCATTAATTCTTCCATGATTATAAGCTTTATTAATTTTTTTAGGTTCGAAAGGGAGTGGGGGTTATAAGGGAGGCCTGAATAAAAAATCCGCAATATTTCATTTTCTATTTGTTCGTTTTTTAGGCAAACGTATACATAACAAAAGTTGTTTTTTTGTGTTATTAAAAGTAGCTTTTGTTTTAAACATAATACTATTAAATTTCATATCCTAATCGCTTGAAATGTCTTGCAGGACGACGTCCGCTAGTATATATATAAATTAGAAATTCAGTGGTTAACAGAAATTACTAATGTTTGCATTAAAATAGTAAATTTCATGGATGTGGTAGGGATGCCATTAAATCGTTTAAAATGTTACATCATTTTCGTATTATTTATTACTTCTTTATTTTTTTTTTAATTGGAACTTATTTATTGATAAAACCCTTATCACATCTTGGCTTGAAAAGAGTGGTCACTAGTAAATAATACGTCACATTTAGTCTTAGTAGAACAAAATGGATGATAATAAATAATCTAACATAACATGTCCTTTTTTTTCTAACAGTACCTTGGCTATCTACAAGCAAAGCAAGTCCGACTCTTCGACAATTAATATATAATTAAGTAATCCCCAACTTAATTCTAATCTTACATCCAAGAATCATGCCTTCAAATTACACCTAAACGATATGATATATGTTATGGGAAGGTATTTATATTTGATTGATTGTCTTACCGAAATAAACACTACGATCGAGACCGCCATATCAATGGAGAAGAAACTCACAGCTAATGCAAGCATCGACTCAAAATAAGGTCTTATAGCAGCGCTAAACCTGGAAAATATTAATAAACTCATTATAAATGTTTCCATATATTTTTTTGACTAATGGCTATACTTTTCTTTTATTTTATTAAATGTTCAATCTTGGAAAGAAACAGGTATTTAGTTGATAATAATTAAATGGACCAGGCAGAATTTGATAAGAAAGATAAATTAAAAAATATGACGTGAACACTACATAACTTTCTTGTACTCCAATTAAACTAAAAATATAGTATTTGCTTTGCTGCAATTCATTTGTAATTATTACAATTGAAAGTAACACCCTATACCACCGTTTTAATACATCTGATGGAGGGGGGGGGGAACAAAAAACAACAAACGGAGAGCTATAGGGGAGTTCTGGTCACCCAGTAGCGTGGATAACATTCCAGTCATGAGCTTTTCCCAGTGTGTTTTTGAACAAAGAGAAGCCCTTGTAAGAATGTGTCCAGATGAAAATGCCTTTTAGGCAGATTTCCCTTAAACATATCTGACACATGACGCAATTTTTGAAATATTTCCTCCATCGACCCTGCCTAGGAAATGATGAAAATGAGATCGTTTCAAAATTATATCTTTAACAGCAGTCGTAATCTTTAACAAAATCGATATATAAGATGCACATAGATAGAAATTTAACACTAAATATCGAGTTTTTTACGGTTGAAATAGGATCAGGTGGGGAGGAGAAATTTTAAAATTCAAAATAAGTCTGTTTTATTAGTAAGATCGAAGCATTGCATATAAACAACCATGTTGCAAATTTAATTTTCTATAAATGTCGTTCTATAAACGTTTCCTCTATCTTGAATATTCACCGAGACATTTGTGTTTTTGTAATTTTCAGCCTTCAATAAACTACCACTTTTAGCCATTGCACTTTATCAAGAACTGAATATATATTGAAACAAAATTTCCAAGCTAAAATACCTAATATTGTTTTCAACATATCTTTATTAGATGAGATGCATACAAAGGCGTTTGGTGTTAAATTCATTAATTGAGATATCATTTCTTTGCTGGAAAAAGGTTATTTCATTTTATCTATGCCATAGTCGATATTTAATCGTTTCAGTCAAAACTAAAGATCAAATTTGTTAATGGCTGAAACCGAACCAGGAATAAGGAGGGATTCAGAGAAGGGAATTCGAAAATTCAAAATGTCTCCGTTACTTGAGTCAGATCGAAATATTTTTGTAAAATCAATCTATTTATACTATTGATTCCCTACAATTGCTGCTCTATGTATTTTTTCATAACTCAAAAATTAATCTAGATATTCGTACTTTCTTGTTTTCAGTCTTCAGTAAACACACACTACGCATGACATTTTTTATTTAGAAACAGAGAATATATGTTGAGATGACATCAGTAGTCTGTCATACCATCAAATGGGAGATTGCTTGGTTAGCACTGTCGTTGCAGGACCGACATTTTACGTAATTTTCTGGTAAAATCAATGGAAATTGGAAGAAATGTTTCAAAAATTGAATTATGAGTACAATCATAATAGTTTATTTCCTTTAAGGGAACATTATAGCCCTTCCTAAAAATATTTCATCAATGTGGTTACTGGGAAGATTTTAATGGTCAGCCTATTACTGAATATTTTTCTTTTTGTCAATCCTTATTTGGGAGGCAGGTGTTGGCGGATGTTGAGTAGCCCTATCATTCATGAGAGACAGTAAACTTTATCAGTAATATTCGCCAAATGGACTTTATATTCCCTTTCGTTTTAGTGTCGATTTAGAGCTATAAGATTGGCCTAAACAATTTAATTTGTTTTTAATATATCCTCCAATGAATTCCTCATACGATGAAATATGTACTATGTTAATATAAAACAATGGAACGAAATACTTAATTAAACGCTGAATTGTACAAAAATAATCTACTTCTAATATTAAAAAGATATGGAAAATAACTCTAGGGTAGGTAACTCTCAAATGTTTGTCACACTATTTACATCCTCTTCAGGGAGCATTTCTTTTAGTTAAGAAGTGCTCGCCACTCTTACAGCCATGGAAACCATCTTTCTCCCTGGGGGGGAGCTTCAAAGACCAACAATTATCTTAAAATATTTAGTAATCGTTTGCTTTGAAGAGAAGACACACGAAACAAAAAGTTTAGCTGATTAACCATTGTATGATGTTTGCTAATATTACTGATATGAGCTCCATTATTGAACTCAAGTTTGACACGAACCCGAAAAAATGAACGTTCCATGAAAACGGTTGGAGGCTGCTAAATCTAGTAAAAAATTGGATCAAATGAACAGATTTATACAACTAAACAACTTCGAGTATTAGTTAAGCAAAATATGGTCTTCGGCTATTTTTGTTCATTTGTCATTTATAAATAATAGAAACCATTTGAGATAAACAACAACTCTGTAAATAAATACATATTTAGCCAATAGTAAATTACAGAAAAAACAAGAACACAGAGAATCTTTCTTGATGCTGTTTGACTCACCTTAAAATTTGTTGATGGTGTAAAATGTTTTCCCTCAGACAATAATAAAGATATTTGTGAAATTCCTTGATTTTGTACAAATCCTCTTTTGATGAAGTTCTGTATTTATTATGTTCATTTAAAAATTTAGCTCGTGCTCTATTCTCAATATTAGCAAGAGAATGCTTCAAGACTTCCATGTGCGCAACAAACTGTAGAATACAACTCGAGAACAACTGTAAGTCACAAATGTATGTCGTGTACAACACAGCTACAAAGAGACAGTCGAACGTAATAGATACTGTATAGCCTAAAACGTTTTTCGTGTCGAATGGATAATATATCGGAAGTGGTAGATATATATTCAGTGGATAATCATCACTGGTTTCTTGACCAGATAGAAAAGCTCCCAAAATAGCCAGGAATATGTTGCTGAAAGCTGTGACGTAACACATTTTTGCGCACAGAGAGGTAATAGATCTGATCTGTTGTACTCTGGTTTTCTTTATTTCATATTCACGCAAGTCAGGAACTCTGACGTCATAGTTATATATTCCTCTCCTGATGAGTTCCACTGCGTCTCGTAGGCTTTTCGTGCAAGCGTGTCTCGATACGGGCAAATATATCCCAAAAATAATAAATATAAAAATGTGAACTGCTTGAATTTTGACATCCGATTCAATTGATAAGACAGCTATAGTGATGATTGTCATTGTACCCAGAAACAAATATAGCGCCAGTAATGCAAAAAGAAATATCAGGTTGGCTACAAAATGGGCTTTCGTCTTCCTTGATATTTCAAATCCTCCAAACACTAAAAGAGGCCACAATTCTGTAGAAAAATCGTGAGTAGTTTCCTTTTGTACGTCCATTATTCTCTTTATTTGAAGTTCTGAAATCAAAATAAATTATTTTAATGATTCTATCCAAATAAAGGGAAATGAGACGGGGGACTAAAAGAAAAGGTTCATTGAACAAGAAATTCTTGCCAAGCGAGGGTGAAAGACTTTCTTGCATCTAGCTGACCCCTGTATATTGGACTGCTCAGATGGAACTTCATCCTATGTAACTTAAATGTTATGTATCAGGGAGATGGTAACTTCACAAGCTACTATGAAAATAAAGGTAGGTCAACATGTTACTTCGATGTAAGCTACGAGACAGCGTTTCATATCCTCATCAGCATTCTAAAATATAAAACCAGCGGATATGACTCCAGAATGCATCAGGGCCTTCATAGGACAATGGAAAAACATAAAACATCATTAAATGGAAATTAAGAAAAACAAAATACTCGAAACACATAAATGAAACCGGCTTAAGGTAACCCTGTAATCCAAATGACAAATAGTGGCAATGAAACACGTAGTGTCAGACAGACTCCCCCCCCCCATAAAAAGCCAATTTTTACTTCCTTGTATAAAATAAAGGATACAATGCAATCACGAAAGTGTTCGGTTTTCAGATTTAACGGAATTATCCATTGTGACCTCTCCTGAATACAGATACTACTTCCGGCATGACATCTGCACCATCTCACATAACTCAAAAGAACGATGGTCTTATACTTTTTGATCAAAACTATCTTCAAGAGAGGGGGATCGTAATAAGAAGCGAAATAAAGAAATTGCAAATTTCTCAGTACCTATTTAAGGTACAGAACAAAGTAAGTACAAAAGAACCGTTTTCCTTTGTCATGAAAAGATACAAATTACGTTCAATGAAATTTTTTATTTCTGGAACGGAGATATCAAATACTACTTTCAAATGAAATAACTATAAACGCTAATGCTCAGAAAAAATTATGTTTATTTATTTAAAACGTGAACAAGGGTGTCGTGTAGCGCCCACATCAGATGTTTCAACTATTTTTGTAGGTTTAATATAATAAATCCAATAACCAGGTTTATTTTTATTTCTTTAGAGCTCAGCAAAAAAGACGACTTGCTATTGGTAATCTCACAAAAACAAATGAAACCATGACACTAAAACAAACATTAACAAAAAACAAAACGGAATCAGCGAAAGATGCAACGTATAAAAATACAACAACCATGTAACAATGTTTATTGTGGCCCCTACACTCCCAAACATTAATTAATCAGAAAAGTAAATTTTTCCATGAATACATTATAATAAAGCTGCGAAGCTCGAGATAAATAAATAAAAAAAATTAAATACATTTAATAGTTTATTTTATTTACAAACACGAAAATTTGAAAATACACTTTTAGTATTGTGACGATAAACAGGATTGAACATAATTTCGGTAAACAAAACAGATATCTGATGAGAAGAAATTATTCAACTCCCAGTTTATCCATCGGTTTGTGTCAGCCGTATTAGATAAAGTTATAAACCCTCCCCCACATGACCTCACATTGATTTATGCTTACATGTCATTTAATGCTTACTCTTTAAAATTGCAGTATTATTCACTGAAATATTGTCAAAACATATACTCAAGAGACGAAAAATATAAAAATATTGAGCTGAATTAAGCCTTACATTACTAAGACTTTTATAATTAAGAATTAGCAAGAAACACCTGACACCTTAGCTAGTATAAACCCACACACACACGGGCGCGCGCGCACACACACACACACACACACACACACACACACACACATATATATATATCTATATATATATAAAATTGTAACCTCTGTCTGTACATTGATTTTTTTCGCGAAAATTTCACCATAAACTTTTCGTTTCACATGTCATAGACACCATAACTGCATTTTGTTGTGTCTTTGTTTGTCTGTTTGTCTGTTTGTATGTTTATTTGTTTGTTTGTTTGTTACCTTTTCACGCATAAACGGCTGAACCGAATTTTATGAACTCGGTATGTATATTACTATTAACCCAACTTAGACTTTAAGCTATGTTAATATTCTCTGAGACGAACAGAAGTGGGGGTTATAAGGGAGGCCTGAAATTAAAAATAGTGATATTTCGTTTCCTATTGCATTTTCGGCAATTATGCACATGACAAAAGTTGTTTAATTGTTATTTAGAGTAACTTTTGTTCTTACACTTTTGTCGTATACCTAAGTATAAAGGGCGTTCTTACGCTAAAAATGATTAGCGGAAATCAACAATTTTATTTGGCAAAAAAGACTCAACCGAACTAAACCAAACTGTGTATGTGAATTAGCACTAACGTCTTCCTTATAATAAGCCATTCTAGCATTTCTAGGGACGGGCAGGAGTGGGGGTTATAAGGGAGGCCTGAAATTAAAAATAGTGATATTTCGTTTCCTATTAGGTTTTTGTCAAATATGGAACATAATAACAGTTATTTATTTTGTTATTTAGAGTAACTTTTGTTATATACACTTTTGCCGTATACGGTAGTATAATTGAGTTATACGCTAAAATCTATAGCGGGCACAAAAGACTCAACCGAACTAAACCAAACTCGGTATTTGAATTAGCACTAACGCCTTCCTTATAATAGCCATACTATTTCTAGGGACGGGCAGGGTGGAGTTGTAAGGGAGGCCTGAAATTAAAATAGAATTCAAAAATCTATGCATAATGCACAAACGGGAAATATGGCAATATGGAGAACAGTGAAGAATTATCGAAAAAATAATTTTATTATTAACAAATCCACATAAACGACGGGTGTTAACCCTAAACACTGGGACGGGTAAAAAAAAATATTGTGCGAAGTAAAGCCTAGCCAAAAAATACTATTCACTATTCAGCCTCAAATCAATTCCCGGGCGAAGCCGGGTATCTGTGCTAGGATATCTATATATATATATATATATATATATATATATATATATATATATATATATATATATATATACACATATATATAATATATATATATATATATATACATATTACATATATATCTTATATATTATATAATACTATAGTTTTGAAGTCCCTTATATTGATAGGAAATTTAATATCGAAACGTTTGATGCTGGGATCGAGGGGAATATAGGAATTTCGAAAATTCGCTCAACCTCAATTGCTGATTTCCCTTAAGGAAAACTAATCTTACTAATCTAAATGATGTCATGAATATTTTTCCTCTACATTGAAAATACCGTACAAAAACAAATACCGAGATAGTTGCTTTATTTAGTTTTCATCCTTCAGTAAACACCCACTCCTGCTCACGTCATATAAACAATATACTGTAATATCATAGGACGCTTTATTAAAAGCTGAAATACAAATACGATTTTTATTGAATTTTAAATAATCACTTAGTCAACAATATCTCGTTCAATTAAGGTTGAACAATTTAAAACTTTAGGAAGGAGGAAGTGTTATTTTGACCTTTTACGCGGCCAAAATTTAATTCTCATCTCTGACTTTGTGGAGTAACGTTGGGCCTACAGGAGAGGAAACCTACAAATATGCAAAATGGTCATCAGACAAATAGTTATGGTGGGCAGCGAAACATGCACTCTCAATCAGGAAGATCGAAATTTTCTCTTGCTGCCAAAAAGAAGGAAAAAAGGTATTTGGAGTTGTCTGAGAGAAGTACATTTTGAGGTTAAGAAGCAAATAATGAGAATGTTTGGCGTTACTGATATTTCTGCTCTATTAAGAAGGGCTAATTAACTTGTTAGAAACATAGACCGCACAAATACATGTTGTACCGGAAGGGGCAAGAAGGAATGGGACAGGCCCAGGCAGAGATAGACGGACAGAGGATATTCGGAGGCTAGCAATGGCGCATCCTTGCTTATAGGGACACAAAATGTTTCAGCTAAGGTTCTGCAAGAACTGCATCTGATAATAGTAACCAAATTCATTAGAAAATGTATAACATAGAAGCCCATCACACAAGGGTTGCGTAAACTAAGCAGATTTCCCAGTTGCTGGTATAACATGCTTTTGATCTCGTCTCTTCACATATTCTCTATTTCTACGTAAAACGCAGATGAGTAGAAAGCGAGGGGAGGGGAGTACGAATAACTCGCTTAATGCTTGAGTTACGCAAAAATGCATAGAACAACAATTGTAGACATTCAATAGTTTAACAAGATTAATTCCATAAATTTTCGAACCGACCCTTCCGATTCAAACAGAGATATTTCAATATTCGAAATTCATCCCCTATAAACACCCCCTCTACCAAGTCCGATTACAGTCATTAACAAATTTAGTCTTTTATTTTACATGATTCGCTTATATATCGAGTTTGGTAAAGATACAACAAAAATTACGACCGCTAGAGACGTAATATTATATATACCTGTATATATATATATAATTTGGAACCAATCTCACTTTCGTCATATGCTAGATAGGATCCACGGATGTTTGTGGAAATTTTTCGAAAATGGCGTACTCAGTACAACCCCAATAGCTGATATCCCTTATGGAAATCTTCTAAAAGTAATGAGTATTTTTTTTACATTTAATTTCGATTTTCTCTCCTATATAACAGATTGTTATATTTTTCTCCAATACACTCTATTTCTGATTACATTTAAAAATCAGATAAGATTATTTAAGGGATTTTTCCAAAATGTTTAAACGAAATATCCGCGTATATGTTCGATTAAATCATAATTAAATGATTATGTTAAATTAAACATCATCATTCCAATCACATTAAATATGTGGAATAAAAAATTGAACTGCAATAATATAATATTTATATTAATAAATGCCGTGTTTAACAGCCAGAACCACTAATATCTTGCAGTATTAATGGGTTTCAAAATGCATTTCTCACCAGAAAACAGTTCCAGGACGAAGTTGTTTTATATTTTGACTGCGATGATGGGGTTTGGATGGCGGTGAATTAGACTGTGACCCGAATTGTCATCTGAGAATCAGATATATCTAATATTCTTGATGCCATAAGGTTCCCAAGTACAATTTCATGTTGTAGCTAATCGTTCTTATAGCTTTAAGAAGTTATATATAGGTTATATCACCTTTTGCAATTGCGGTTAAATAGTTGCTTACTTTAGATTTACTATTTAATGATTGGGAGAAATTTCAAGAAAATTATATTTTCTTATTTTCTCGTAAAACCTTGAAGTGTGGTTCTATTAATCAAAGATTTTAAAAATAACATCTACATTGTACCTTTGCCTCAGGATCTAAATTTTACCAGTGTCTTATGGCCTCGGAATGATACAGCTAAAAGTAGATCATTCAAAGAGCAACAACAGGAATGGAATAATTGCTTTCAGGAAGAGAGGAGCATTAGAACAATCAATGATTAATATCAATATTAACGAGGCTTTCCCATGATTATAAGCAATTATCTACAGGATTAGCATTCCATTAACTTCTACTTAATTGATTACACTTCAAACTACCCCTTGCTTTAATTCCTGGAGAGATTATTTTCCTGGTTTATTATTATTTCAAAAGGTAAATCAGACTTCTAATCATTCATGTCGGCTATACACTCAATTTCAAGTGATCAATGTTTACAATCATTACGTACCATGGCAACCATTCTGTAGAAAGAAAGGCGCAGGCGCATACACAGATTTTATTGCTCTTCATATTCACAAAGTCCTCCAACGCAGTTGAGTGTCTTAGAGAAGTGAATATCCATCAATCGAAAAAAATGCTAACTTCAGTTAACTCAAAACTCAAACATTAGAGTTAATAAAATAATTTTTAAATTTTGGATCTGTAAAATTCAAATGCTGTAGTGAGATTTGGACATGGCTCAAGATATTTCTTTATTAGGAGTCTTCCGAGGAATAATTAACTACAATGTCCAGCTCACGCCATGCTATAGGATTACAATAACCAAGCTATTATATCGAAAGGTAACACAATATTAAAAGCTATTGTAGGATCTGCATATGGTTCAAGATATATCTTGTTCAGATTGGAGTCTTGCAAAGAAACATTTACTACAATGGCCTGCTCACACCATGCTGGGGGATTACAATAGCTAGGTGCTCATTGCAAGGTAGCACAATATTAAAAGCTATTGTAGGATCTGCATATGGTTCAAGATATATCTTGTTCAGGTTGGAGTATTACAAGAAAACAGTTACTGCAATGTCTTGTTCAAACCATGCTGTGGGATTACAATAGCTTAATGATCATCGAAAGGTAACACAATATTTAAAGCAATAGTAGGATTTGCATATGGTTCAAGATATATCTTTTTCAGGTTGGAGTCTTGCAAAGAAACATTTACTACTATGGCCTGCTCACACCATGCTGTGGGATTACTATAGCTTGGTGCTCATTGCAAGGTAACACAATATTTAAAGCTATAGTAGGATTTGCATATGGTTCAAGATATATCTTTTTCAGGTTGGAGTCTTGCAAGAAAACAGTTACTGGAATGTCTTGCACACACCATGCTATGGGATTACAATAGCTTGTCGCCCGTCGAAAGGTAACACAATATTTAAAGCTATTGTAGCATCTCCATACGGTTCATGATATATCTTGCTCAGGTTGGAGTCTTGCAAGAAAACAGCTACTGCAATGCCCTGCTCGCACTAGCCTACATTAGGGTTTATAAACAAGTTCAAATGCTTCTGCGAGTGTTGCACTTAAATCCAGATGTTCCTCATTCAGATTGGGTTCTTGCAATCAATCATTTACTGCAGTTCTCAGCTCAAACAAGTAAAGAATAGGTAGTTCGAGTTCAATTTCTACTGTGATATTTGAACATGGCTCCAGATGTTCCTAGTTCAGATTGAGGTATTGCAAGGAAACATTAACTACAATTTCTTGCTCACACCATATAAAGGTAACACAAGTCTAAAAGCTACTGTAGGATATTCAAATGCTGCTGGTAGGTTTGCACAAGGCTCAAGATAATCCTTGTGGAGTCTTGTTATGAAACATTTACTATAACGCCCTGCTCACACAAGCCTAGATTAGGGTTGGGTAAAGCAAATTCGAATTTCACTCAACACTATAAATAATAATGGTTGTTGGTGGAAATCGTACTTGGAAGAGTGAGGGTAAGAGGGGGTGGGGGGTCAAAAATTCAAAATTTCTCCGTTAATATATATATATATATATATATATATATATATATATATATATATAGTAGCAGACTTAACTTAAAGGATTCGCCTATTGAGGTTGTACTATTGAGGTGGCCTATAATTTTGTCGGGGTGTATACAATGCGATAAGTGGGAGGGTGGTTAACAGGGGGAAATTACGAAAATTCAAAAATCTCCGCTATTATGCATTGGATTGAAACAGTATATAGAATCAATCATATTGCGAATGTAATGTTCAGTGTATATTGTTATGTACGTTTTTTCTCTGCATTGCTGGAACTGAAATTTCCATATATTAGTTTTTAATCATTAAAAGATCCCTGCTCTTACTTATGTCACATTAGCAATAAGCTACTGTATCGTCCAAGTTGTGCCTTCATTCCAATGTTAAATTTTTTTTAAATAAAAGTTTTTATTGAAATTATACCAGATTCCTCTTAAGACAAATCAGCTATTGTGGTCGCAGTCATGACGGGATTTTCAAAAAAAAATTGAAAAAGAGGGGGGTTTAGAGTGGGAATTTCGAAAATTCGAAACTCTCCGTAGCTACAGATAGGAACGAAAAGTTGTATAGAATCTAGCTTATTGTAACTTGAATGATTTATAAATATTGTTCAAGGGTACTAATTTCCTGTCAAGAATATTACTATCTATCTAATCATCTCTAAAAGGATGGCTGACCCTGTTTCTTAACAATCCGGACGCTTCCTGGTGTAGAGGTTATCAAATGTATATTGACTGAGTCATTTCTCATTACCATTTGTATTTTTTTACTTAATATTCAAGGTGGTGTTAAGTATTGCCAGTATGTAGATTTATTTATTGTAAAACTTCAAGTGGGAAATCCGCTTAGTTTACGCAGCCCCTGCATGATGGCCATTTAAAATTCGCGCTATGGTATCCTCAACAGCTGATTTCCCAGTTGGAAAATCTGCTAAAACAAAAAGCCCGTCACGCACAGCTGCTTAAACTAAGCAGATTTCTCTAGAGCTGGTATAGCATACTTTTGATCTCGTTACCAATATGTAGGTGGGTCTTTTGTAAATCTTCAGTGGGAAATCTGCTCAGTTTACGCGGCTCATACGTGACAGATATTTTATATATTATTTTAAATAGAGGTGATTTAAATTGCATATTCAACCCCCCCTCCCTTGTTACTCGATGTATACACATAATAGTGACGGGCGAAAGGACATCTCTCTTAGTTCTGTTGTTAAATTTGAACTGAATTAAGATAGATGCATCTTTCATTCTGTTTAAGGGTATAAAGAACACTTTTTTTATGTTTATTTATTTTTAATACAATTATATTTTCTTATAATTATTTCTCACAATGATATGAAATCAGTATAAGCATTTAGTCCAAATTACAAATTTTTCACAAACCACTAGTCCCTCTCATTTATAAAAAATATTTCATATGATGCGAGATTTGATCTGGTAGCAATTGGCAATTTTTTTTTTCATATTGTATGCCGCACCATAGAAATATCACTCTTGTCCCATTTTACCAATCCTAACTTGCATTCAGAACACAATGGCTGATTGATAAATGATAACGATTTAGTCCTGAAAATGCCACATTCGTCCAGAAAGGCTAACTCAGACCATACTCCACAGAAGGCCATGCTACACTTGATAATGTTCCTGACTGGACTCAATAGAATATCAGCAGAATAATTTGTATATTTTTGTTTTCGGTTAACCAGCACTCCATGTAATTTCCACTCAAAGCGAGTCTAACAATAAAATTCTCACGTGCAGCTTAAATTTCAAGTTCTGTTTTTATTTGAGAAATTGAAAGTAGAATGTTATACATCTTCAGCACTCATTTCAAATCGGATGGAATCTGCTTATTTTTAAACAATATGGATTAGTTTTTTTTCATTTTGCCAATGCCAGAGTAGTGCCCTAATATTTCCAAGATTATATTTTACGTGATTTTCCAAAGTAAACTTGGCAATCTTTTCTAAATGGCTTCAGACTGGTGATTCCTCTGATAATAAGAATAACTCAATGATCTTCTTGATTGAGTTTA